>JAODAF010027704.1:0-11986 GCA_027574765.1 Molpadia intermedia
CGGACGGGTGACCCGGGAATGTATCATTGGTTCAGCCCCACTACCTCGGACGGGTGACCCGGGAATGTATCATTGGTACTCCATCTGGTTAGGGAATAGGGTATATAGACTCAGCATAGGGCCTACAGTACTCCATCTGGTGACCTCTTGTTCTCTAAACCATAAGTAATAGAAACCTTTGCCTAGATTCCTCTTATACTGACGTTGCTATATAGCAAGCAGTATTAAAGCTGGGCATCTAGACACTGTCTGCTTTTGATAATTAAACTTCACCAGTATGTGCCTTACGATGAGCAGAGCACCTCTTTCAATAGTTGAACTTGGTTTTTAACCTATGGCCATGTATACTACTGTACATGTAACTGGCACTGAGATGATGATGTGCATGACTTACTTGAGTTACTGTGCAATAGACTTGAGTACTTATAATATTAATTTATTGCTGTTCTTTCAATTATTACCAGATCACTGAGCATACATTACCGGAAGATGACGTGCCTTTATACTTGGTTGTAGACTTCTATACCCATATGTATGTGTGTGTAACCTGGCCCAGTTACATGGTAGTCCTATAGTACATTGATATGTTGATATAACCCTATACATACCATTAGGCACTATGGTAACATTTGAGGTGCACATGGTGAACTACGGAAATCCCAGGCAAGTGTTGAATAAGGCATAATAATTTAAGGCAAACAAACCGTGAATCTTCTCTGCTCTTTCAGGACCCATACATTCATGTCTCAATTGGACGAAGAGTTCAAGTATGTATCAATAGCATTTTGTAGCTATGTGCATGAACAGGCCAAATTCAACTTGTTTGCATTTTTATTTTGAATCAACAAACTTTTACTCATTTTTTAAAGAACTGTGTTTGGCAACAGAAGCTGTTGTGCATGATGTTTTTATTGGACAGGTTTTCTGAAACACAAAATATAACAGGACAGCAGCTAACAGTTAATGAAATGATGATTGTAGTGTATCACATACTCAAGGGTTTAGGGCTATGAAATGATGACTGTAGTGTATCACATACTCAAGGGTTTAGGGCTATGAAATGATGATTATGACATACTCAAGGGTTTAACCACAGGGCTATGAAATGATGATTGTAGTATATGACATACTCAAGGGTTTAACCACAGGGCTACGATGGGTATGTGCTCATCCCAGCAGGCATTGTTCAAGCCAAAATATTTGGGGTCTAATTCCTGGTGATGGTTATATATATTATATTCCTGGATATAACTCCTAATATATAATTGTGCAAACACCCGCCTCCCGTCCACCCAATAAACTGTGCCTGCTCCCAATAAGTAATCATAATCATTGTATGTATGTTTGTGTGTTTATAAAATAATTGTTCTATTTGCATAAATAAATGGTGAATGATGGGTATAAACTTGAAAGCCAAAGTGTAATATAATAATACAATTGCAGTTAGACCATAATAATTTTCCAAAAATTATCTCATACAATAAAGCAAGATTTAAATTTCCAAATCTCCAAGAAACTTTCATTTTAGTACACCAACCTACCTACCCTAATCTCCACCCTATCCCATCCCCACGTCACTATGTACGTATTCTTCTATGTTCATGAATATAATCTCTGATTTATGCTGCATTTCTGTTCGCTGATGTTACTGTATAACTGCGTTTTTGTGGACATTTAATCGTACTGTATATAATTTGTGTTGTAATATTTAACCTAATGGAGTGCCCCTCCACTATTAAACTATCAACTGTTTATTAATACTTCCATTTGCTCTGATTTTGCAATGATATCAAAATTATATTAACTGGTGCTTATATAACCTTTACTTTAACACTATCACAGCATTTTATGGTGAAACGGGTATTAAACATATACAATAAATTGATGGAACAGCAATTAAAATGAATCTCATAGCCTAGCTTCCTGAATTATTTTTTATTTAACTGGTAGTGTGGTTGGGTGGAGGGGTGATGATAAAAAGAGATGTGTAGATGTAGTTAGGGATCATAAATTTAAATCAATTAATAGGTATGAATTGGACATGGCTGACATGGTGTGTATACACATGTAGTTGTATGGTGTGGTTTATAGTTGATGGTAGTAGGAGCATGCTACTGTAGATACAAATCAACATATTCACTCATATTAATATTCCTGAAGGTCTTGACACTAGTAATATAACAATAATTATTAATTAATGTAAAAACACCTGACAGGCCTCCTGTGACACATATTCACTAGAAACGCCATTTTACTCAACCCTTCTTTTTCTGATGAATTTGTTTATCTGATAATTTTTGTTTTAAAGTGTAGTAATATACTTATATTTTTATATAATATGGTATGGCTTGATTACTCCCTAGTACCGCTTCCCTTCCCCCACTCTCAAAGAGTATGGGATATAGTGAGGTATGGCTTGATTACTCCCTAGTACCGCTTCCCTTCCCCCACTCTCAAAGAGTATGGTATATAGTGAGGTATGGCTTGATTACTCCCTAGGACCGCTTCCCTTCCCCCACTCTCAAAGAGTATGGGATATAGTGAGGTATGGCTTGATTACTCCCTAGTACTGCTCCCATTCTCCCACTCTCAAAGAGTATGGGATATAGTGAGGTATGGCTTGATTACTCCCTAGTACCACTTCCCTTCCCCCACTCTCAAAGAGCTTCTTATTCCACTGATCAGAACAAAAATCTCTGTATTGTTCTAACAAGAGAGTGGGATCCACCAGTGGTCATGTGTTACAATGACATGGAAACTTTATCACCTTTTTTGAGAATTCCTCTAGACTGGATTTCTTTCATGCAGCTGGTTCAAGAAGAATTGTTCACATTATCTGTTTTAAGCTGAATATGCAGTGCAGAGTTTCTATAACTGAACATAAGTTAAAGCAGGGTTCACGAGTGACAAGAGACAAACTATCAATTGAAGGCTAATTTAGCTGTTCAAACTCTGTACCCTGCTCTAATGTTCCTATAACTGAATTAATCATCTTCGTCTATAGTTATACAATCATCTTACCATGCGGTTACCCATTATGGTATTTTGAACACATGGTTTTATAAACATTTGTATCATGATTGGGGTCTAAAATCTATATTAACAATTTTATCCTCCCTCTTCCCATCCTTCTCCACCCCTCCCCCCATCCCCTCCACCCAACTTATAATTGGATGCCATCCTTCCATGTCCATTTTACCAGGTATTAATTTCACAAAGTCAGTGAACATCTACATTCATGACGCTGTGGTCCCCTAGTTATAACCAGTGTTGTTTCAGTACCCGTGGGCATTTTAGTGGGACAATCTGTATACTTACATACATACATGTATACAAAGCTCTGTATACAAAGTTAGGATCCAATTAGTGAAGATTCTGAGGATGTATAACAATGAAATTCAAAAGAAATAGCTTAACAATGGAATTGACTTAATGATGATATCATTTCATTATTCAACAGATATAGTATAGCCTCCATAGAGTGCCTAACGCCTAATAAGTATTTTCATTTGCATGAATTGAAGTGGTCTTGAAAAACAATTAGTCAAGCAATGATATATGTTTTGGGATTAAATTATTCACATTTGCCAAAAACTTCATTATAACTACAACACACATGACTGACTAATTCCAAAGAAATTTAATACGATAATAATTAGAAAACAGAAATGTTTTCCTCAAGTAATTAGCATCGTATCTGTTTGTATACTTTGGCATCTGATTTAGTTGTAGGCTGCAGTCTCTCACAGAATTCAGGAGACTGATGTATGGAATATTGGTCAGTAGTTATACACTTTGCCCAAACTTTGCAACTATGGGTGGGCTCTTGTAAGGGACATCATTTAGGTTTACTTTAATTTCAAGTTACAGTACAGTAGCAGTGAGGACTCAAATCCTATGTTGCACCAGTCACCAGACATGATGGTCTTGTCCCCAACTAGAGGTTCCATGTCATGAAGCTTCACCACCTATGGTACTATATGAACTCAGGATACTGGCATATACTACTGTAAAAGTTTGGCCCAAGATAATATGAAGATTGAGTATTCCCCAAACTAGTGGCATAGCCAGTAAATGTTAACATCTCTCTATTCTACCACCCCTGGCCCATCAACATCTCTCTATTCTACTACCCCTGGCCCATCAACATCTCTCTATTCTACCACCCCTGGCCCATCAACATCTCTCTATTCTACTACCCCTGGCCCATGAGTAGCTTACCGTTATTTTGCCATTGATCCTCAACTCTGCAGATACTATTAACAAGAATAAATTGCTCTAGCAATGTTGTATTCTATTGAACTTATGTAATATGCAGGACCATGGATCAAATTCATCAGGGGTTATATTCATGTGTTATAGACCTGTCCATGCATATTCTGTTATTATTGTATAGTATGAGAGTCATATATCTCAATTTTTAGATGGTTTTGAGGTATATATGTTACTAAAACCAGAAATAGAAATATCTTTGAAAAAAGCGACAATTTGGTATGATTTGAAATTCCTGTTTGATTTAGACCGGCGCCAGAAAAACGACAGTTTTATTTGGTTGTAGTCTGAAGTCCATCTATAGTTTAGGCTGGAGCTAATGGAAAGTTCTATATGGCCTTCACAGTGATTTTATTTAAATTTTAGGTTACACCTATGCAGGGACACCATGGAAGGGGGGATATGGGCCCTTATGCGTATATTATCAGGAATCCAGCAAAGTTAACCCCAGTTTTTAATACTATGATGTACAATCATGATTAGTTCCCTCCTCAACACAAGATATTCATAATCAGCTTTTCTCTTCTGGGATTGTTGAGTAAACCCCCAGCAGTATAAGTAATGAAGGGGCTTAAAGTCCCTGTATTTCTTTTTTTGGTAAGTTTTGACGTTCATCCCTATTTCTTCATTTTGGGTTCTTACTCTTTCTTCTTATTGTAGTTCATAATTTATTGAATGAAACATAACCCCCAAAAATATTAATTTGAATGTTTCCAGTATTGATCAAATGCCCAATACTCTAAGAAGCATTTTAATGAATGACATGTACACTACATGCTGATATAATTCTAACCTGACATAAGACTTAGTGAGCTAAACCAGAGATAATTAAACTTCCATGCAGTTATACCTGCAGAGGGTATGCAGCTAGTAGTTTTCATTGATACATGTAGTTATATCTAAACACTGACATACATTATTGCAGACTCAGCCTAGACCCCCTGAGAGAATTGAGATATACATGGTGATCTGTCTCAAGATTGGAGTAGACTAATTACTTCTGTACGCAACCTTGAATCTGTTTTTTCCAGGGTACTGTTTATACCCTGCACCATCAGTTCAGTGTGAATGATATATAACATGACTGGCAATATCAGCAACATACAAACAACCACTTTACCCACTAAATTTACATAGTGGCTCTCTGCCTCTTGGTGAGGTCATATGGTTGGGTGAGGTTATTATATGGTGGTCCCAGTAGTTGGAAAATTACAAACTAGCCTCAATATTAAAGAGTCTTTATAAAAGATTTGTCTGATACATGTATTCAGGGATGGGGTAATACCCTGTAATGGTTCTTACACTGTACCGTGTTACAATATTCTGTTATGTCAATGCTTAAAGGCACTCAATATACTCCCCCTCCATTAATATTCTGTATCTAGCTCCATCTTGGAAGGATACACTAACTACATTCATCTTTACTTGATTTTTGGCAGATTACGTTTATTACAGTAATTCCATATTTACTTATATTACATTATACTTACCAATCTCCCCCTTATTAGATTGCACTCATGCACCAGCGTGAAGCTCAAACAGTAGCATGTATGTAGAACATCCATTCCCTGAAGAGGAATGTCGTCCTCACCTTCCATACCAGGGTCATACCAGGGTCCTCAATTCTCCTAGGAATTGGTTCCTCAAGTCTGTCATTGCGAGTATCACATTTACAGCTCTAGGATAATTTTAGCAGATTATTTTGAGTTCCATTTATTTGTCAGAGCTTGTACTATACTTTGTAAAGGGATCAAGTGAATGTATTTTTTCTTTTATTTCTTCAGCACTGGCTGCCGGTTTCCTATTCATATCGGTATTACAGGGTATGTAGCCACAACTGGAGAGGTGAGTGCATCGATCTTTAGATTAAATTCATCTAGGACTAATGGTAGTCATTGGTATATAACCAGGAACTTACAATACTACCTGTAGCTTGCTGATGCATCTATAGTCCAACCTACCAGTTTAACCTTTGAAGGAAAAGTGGTCGCATTCACTGCCATGATCCGATGACGTTACCTTAAATTCTTCTGCGATTCAAGATATCTTCGTCTAAATTGTGGCCCCACATGTTTGGAAAATAATAGGATTAACCGAACCAAATTTCTGTTTCCATTGCTATCTATTGGTTTGTAGGTAGGCTTCCCGGTGTGTCTTTGTTTATTTCCAATGCAAGGCATTAGCTCCATCCTGGTCGATCAACATGGTCTTGCAGGCCATGACACGTGTGAAGCCACTAGATGCCGCTATATATGTCATATATAGTTTCCTATATGAAGTGGGACATATGCTAGTTGTAAGTCTCACGATCATGAGGGATCACTCTAACAAGAATTCCAGATGAGACCGAGGACCACAGTCAACTGAGAAATAGCCCTCTGTCAGCCCAGTCTCATTACTGGTATTCTAATATTCATGGGTCAAATTAGCATGAATGTGATCACCTTTCTTCCGAGATTCGGCTAGTAGATTGAATTATGCTGTATACAATTTTATAATGCATTTTGTGTTGCCTGAATGTCAATCTGAAATGTAAGGGTGCTGTAACAAAAGTTTATAGTTGGTGGCATGTTGTCGAATGGTAGTATTTTATTTACTTGAAAAGGTTTACTAGTCTTTGTACACTGGTGATAATGTTTATTATTGTGAACAACCCTGAGTAACATTTGTTTATATTTAATGAAATCTCTTGATTACTGTACAGTATCATGCAATTATAAAGTGTGGCTTTAAAATCTCCTGTATGTTTCAGGTAATTCATGTCCCACAGGATGCCATTTAGCCTTAGGCCCCCAAAAGTGTGATGGCCCCCCAATTATACAATCCTATAGCTTCACCACTGCCACAAACTGCCAGCTTTTAGTGACACATCTAACATGTAATTTGTTTGTAAGCTGACCAGAAACAAAGCCAAATTAGCTTTAGCTCCACAAAGTAGCAGATTTTCATGCATGTTACATGTAAGCTTACCTCAGTTATGGAGCGTTATGTTCTGTCATAGTCTCCCTACCAGGCAAAACCTCATACCATGAAATCAATAAAGAATGAAGACCAAAATCAAGCATCCCTGCTATAATCCACCAGAAAAGAAATGACACTGTACTTTATACACCAAGTATTACAAAAACATATACCACTACTTGTTATGTACATAATAATAATATCCAGGCACACAATATAAGTGCAAAATTTACACCAGTCATAATGAAAAGAAATTCTTTTGTAAAGATCATCACAGTGTGATCAGTGAAGCGTTTAGGAAAAATACAACGTGAAGAGAGAATGCACATTGTACAATTAAAAGACTAACATTGAATCCTTTGCTATGATAATGCCCCTGTATGACATGCAAGGATATGCAAGGGTCAGGTCTTTTCTAAAAATTGTGTGCCATTCTCAAGAATAAATACCCTTCCAATTAGGTTACAGACTCCCTTCTATAGCTAATTAATATCTAATTATCATTTGTGTAACTAATATATAGCCAGCAAATATGCAAAATCCAGACACCCCAATACCATGTGAAGTGTTCAAACAGTCCACCAGCAATCGCTGTATAATTGTGAAACTGGGAAATTTATATATATATATATACACAATGCATATGGGTGAGGGACTAAAAATTTGAAACTGCCCCTGTAATCGCCACTGAACAGAGTCAATGACAGCTAGATTGTGGTTTTAAATAAAATTGCATGCTGCCAAATTTCTAATTCTGGAATTAGAAATCCAAAGTAAGTGGAATTTGAATTGCAATCAATTCCAATGTTGTCAGCTGTTGTAGTTTCTATGCCACTGGCATTCTGGTTCCCCCTCCCACTCTCCGAACTTGCCCACCCCCTCCCCCACCCATATCAATTGAACTTTTCAAAGATAATTTGATTTGCTCCAGTAAGGAAGTCAATTAGCGCTAATATTCAACTCTGTCCAAATGCAAAATATACAATGGTTTGAGAGTGGCCTAACAGGAAATTTCAAACTCAATTACTTCATGTATGAAAATGTTTCGATATATGTCAAGTATACCTAGTCCATCAAATATTTTTAAAGGAAATGCATTCTATTAATTATGAAAGAAAAGTTCTATAACATCCTCAGAGCTTGACTAAAGGGTAAAAAAGCCACTGACCAGCAGAAAATATTACTGGCCCATATGTATCTATCTACCTACATACTAGCCCTTCTGTGTACGACTACCGTTTCCTACACAAATCATGTTAATTTCAAAATTTTGAAACGCCTGACATGGCCAGAATATTTTAATGCATTTTCAATTCTGTTTGCTTTGGTTTGAACCTTGAAAATAGAGTAAAAGTAGAATGAATATATAATGGAAATAATTGAGGGAAACGAATGACAGGACAGGGGTATAGAATTCATAGTGGTCGTGGATTCATGCAGTGGGCACCATTGCCTTGCATATTTATGCGCAAACTGCTATTAAACCGGCCCTGCTTAATTCTCCACACATTCATGAGACATGTTTGAAATCCTGAAACCCCTGGTAGATTCAGGGGACCATTCCCCCAATGATCGGCAGAAAAAACATTAAAAAACAATGATATATCGTTATAGAGGTGGACAAAAGAAAAGTACATCAAACATTTTTATTTTCTTCAATTCAGTTCAGATTCAGATTCTGGCACTTCTCCCCAACCATACAATCACCCGGAATCCGTCAGTGATTGACCCCAATGAAACTTCTATATACTTATACTACTACTCAAATTAATCTTAATTCCAAGATAGAAAGCTCACTTAGGGCAGAACAAACTTAAACAAGGAATGAACTGAGTTGCATATAACTTGCCCTTCTCCCCCCCCCCCCCTCACGTTTCTATGGCAGATCAGATAATATGATACAAAATTTGAAAAAAAGTTGAAAGTTTCTCCTGTCAGAAAAAATCTAACCATGACAGTACTGTATGTGAGTTCAAATTAAGAAAAAAATGTTAGGCTTGATGTTTCACTTTTTTCTTGAAGGAACATTCCATATGAAATCGACAAATTTTCAGAAAATGTTGGCTCATTTGTAAACAGCGTTAATCAGAAGGTAATCCAAAAGTTGAGCATTCTCTGGCTTATACTTTTCGAGTTCCAGTCATTCAAATTCAGGTACCATGCCAACTTATGCTGTTTTGGGAAGGTCCAACTTTGAAGGCCAATTACTGCATTTTAAGGGCTATATGAACATTAAACTTACTTTTGTATACCTATTTTGAATTGTAGATTTCAACCAGAAAGGTATTTATAGATGGTTCTGATGCTATTTATATAGTATATTATATGGTAACAATGTTGATACTTTCATTTTCATACTCATCATACACACCACATCATCCATCATTCCCTTCTTTTAGCTTATTTCTATCTGGTATCCTTGCCTGTTAATATAATAATGAGATGATGTCATACGCGGTTATATCAACTTATATGCCTACAACCGCTTTGTACTGAATGTGAAGCAAATAAATAAAACATACAGAGCCAAAGATATTAATTTTTTAAGATATTTACATGAAGCCTCGTCCACTTATTAACTTCATGAGACTGTCACAAAAAAAACAATAGGGGTCATCTACTACTACCCATAATCATCATCATATTCATCATACATATCACATCCATCCAATATCCTCTCCTGGAGATACCTTGTTCACAAGCTCGACGGTCAAACATACACACACATCAACTTAACATCAACATCATCACACACATCAGATTAACATCAACATAAACATGCTAAACATTTTCAATCTTGAAACCAAAAACTTCATTTTTCACCTAAAATTTACCATGTTTTCCTTGATAATCTTGCAATGATGTGTGTTCTTTAATACCTGGAACCAGCACTGCCAAAACCAGAAAAGATTATAGTCAAACTTGATTATTTCACATGGATGGCCAGAGAGAGATGTACACCCAGGGGTATTATATAGGTCAGGCATTGTGCCACAGGTTAGGCATTGTGCCACAGGTTAGATGTGCATGTGCCACATGCTCGTCAAAAATGAATACCAACTCTGCTTGACTTGACTTTCAGTTTGAATTTACAAAATCTTGTAAGCGTAACAGAGAATGATCTCAAGCTGAAAGATAACATATCATGTCATGATAAGGTTGACTTACCTCTGGAGAGGCTTTGCTTATAAACTGGGCGAGTGACGTCTTGTATTTACCTGGTCTCATAGTTTTTACACAGCTACAACAAGAAATGTGATGGTCCGTCATACATTCAGATGCAAATCACAGTTTAACAGGTGTACAATAATATGATGGCTGAGACATCAGTATTAATAGTGATAGTAATACATTCAGCTATGTATATACTATGGACACATTGTCATGAAGAGTTTGATTATACTGCTGTGCCTATAAACACACAGATTGTAATCAAACCTCAGTCTATTTGCAGAATTACCAAGGGTTTATTTATATATGAGGAACTTTGCACCAGGAAATCAAAGTAAAGTTTAGGAGAGCATTATAAAATGGGGAAGCCCCTCACGGTGGTGGGTAACATACTATCAGCTGCTTAAGCATCAAGATACCCTCAATAGTCTAGATCATCATTTTATACCTTATATCTCATCACATACCACTACAGTGGGTAGATGATGCTCTTCAAAAATAAGGGGGTGGGGGCAACAATGCGAATCATATCTCACTATGCACCCCATACCAAAAACAATCATCTTTCACTAATTCTTACTTTATGTACTCTTGAGTGGTATATCCCCTCTAGGTGAAAATTCAATATACATCAATACATAATATCTACCTACAGTATTTTCCTCAATTTGATTTTTTAGCATTTGGGGCATATTGATCAAACTAATCTACAATCGGATATCTAGGTATTCCACCTGCCAAACACAATTTTATTCTCTAATCTAAATCTTAAAATGCAAGCCCGAACCACACAGGTATGTGTCATTAAAATTTAAATGACCGACCATTTGATTGAACAGAGTGTAATTGATATGACTGATATAATTTGCTTAATGTTTAGAATGCTTTCATTAAGCTGCAAGATTTCTGGAAGCAAGCCAATAACCATAACAAGAATAAAAACACCACATAACACAGCTTCTACACGAGCTATCTGCTTCCTATTTCATACAGGATTAAGTTAAAAGTACTTCTGCTTTACCTTTCAAGGTCAAACTGATAATGCAACAAGCTGCTAGAATATGAGCTACTTGTTTACGCAAAGAATTACTTGTGGGTAGTTCTTAAAGGTCTACTATTCGAAGTGAAATCTCTTGATTTTGATAAGACCTACAAGTCTGGAACAATGAGATCAAAGGAATCCTTTTGACCTCAAATAGCTGAACACTTATGTGGAATAAGAAGCATTATAACTGTTTCAATTAATGATCTCAAATTACCCCTAGATGATCTTTAGACCTCAAATTCCTAAATAGCAATACAGGCTCTACCCAACAATTATTACAACCTTCATTTGTTTCTATGGGGAAAGAAGCATTTTTAACATTTTCAAATAATTGCCCTAAAGTAAATTGAACATACAACAATTGAACAAACCTCATTACCCACTATTAACCAAGTTTTGTCTAAATCCATCCACGACTGTATGAGAAGAAGCACTTAAAGTGTGAATAGACAGACAGATATTAAACAGCATGATCACAATAGCTCAGTCAGCATAACATGCACTGTCTGGGGCAAAGAACTATAATCTGCTACCTTT
>JAODAF010027815.1:0-11984 GCA_027574765.1 Molpadia intermedia
AATTTCTCTACTTTCAAAAGAACTCTCAAAACTTACTTTTTCTCTTGTGCTTATAATTCTTGATGTATTTTCTTGTACAGTGCCTTGAGCAGTTGCTCTGTCTTCTGGATTTGGTGCTATATAAATCTCATTTATTATTATTATACTATTGTAAGCCAATAAATATGTACACTAAGTACAGAAGGTATAGGAACTGCTTGCCTGGGTTTCTGTGTATATATGGGTTATTTTCAAGGGCTATATTGTTTTTAGCCCTATTGCTTATCCTGTATCTAGTACTACTGTAAGCTTTCTTATTAGTATCCGACAGTCTACATGTGCACCTCTTTGTAGAATTGGTTGTTTTCCTCATTTCCCATGCTACGGCAGATTGATGTTTTGCAGAACCACGTGTTTTAGTTTCGGTGATAAAAAGATGAACATTGGACGCCTTTTTCTCGTAAACATGTTCCATTAAAACATTCTGGCAACAGAGATGGGCAAATCAGGATTTCCTGCTGAGAGCAGATTTTCTACAATTAGTAAATGTTGGGTTTTTCCTGTGTTGTCAGAAAATATTTCTCTGTTTTGGTGTTGTGACACAGAGGATGATAAATGAACTTCGTTGGAAACACTTTTATGATGAATCAGATGGTTAATAAAGCTATGTTTTGTTTATTAATGTGAAGATTATCTGGTCATGTAATAGTAGATGTGCATACAGTACTATATAACATGTTATCAGTACATGAAGATGGTCTGATTTGATCTTGTAAATGGTCTGGAGACAAATTTAAAGCAAATATTTAATTAAACCAAGACCTTGACCCAAAGTATTCAGAATGAAGTCAAATGTTTTATGATCGTTGAAATAGTACCATGGAAATTGAAATGCTAGATTCCTGGCTATATATATACTTATATTTAAAGTTTCCATGATTATGGCAAATACTTTTTGCAACTAATATTGTTTCACTTGAAAGAATGTTTATTAATAATTAATGTTTTACAGGAAACATCTCTTTCAGTCCATTCATGGCCAACAACAAACTTGAAAAGGAAAATGTAGATATGAAGGGTCATGTTTTGTATTGATTAAACTTTGATTGTTAAGATAATATTAATGGGATAGGACTATCATCTTATGTCCTTTTATGCTATTCAATAGCTGACCTGGGAAATTATGGGTATCTGGACAGGATAGTGAGGGCGCCACTCTGAATTACAGCATACAAAGGAGTGTAACAGAGATCCAAATAAATGGAAGTCAAAAGGACACATAATAGAGTGAACGTCCACAATATTTAACTAGGCAAAATACACATGTGTAGAATCTTCGGACTTAGTGATAGATTTCTCTGTAATACATACTATACATAATGTAATATATACAACATATAAGATACAAGTTGTAGCATCATATAATACCAAGGTTGATGTCATAGTGTTCTTCAAGTTAAACTGAACTTATGGCAAAGTCTTTATATGGATAAGCTGATTAATTGCTGGTTCTGGTAGGTTTTGATTGACTTTCTTAAGATAAAATAGAAAGTGCCATCAGGGATTAAGATTATATTTAATTGCATATTTTAAGTTGAACTCAAATTTGTTCAATTTCTTATTAAAAAATCTTATGTATTATATTTAAATTATTGACTAAACATATATTCAGTCATATTGTAATTTTCATAATACATTATGAAGTTTATAATACTGTCTTGTATAAGCCACACTTTTAAGGACTGTCACGTGTTGGTTAACATACACTCAGATCTGATTCCATTTCATATTAACAAATCTTATCTACTATTTAAATTATTAACTTTTGATTATTAATCTTACATATAGATACATGTACAGTACTATATATTTACTATATTTCAAATTGCATTTATTGCAATTTTCATAGTAAACACAAAGAAATTGTCTTTTATGTAAGCCACCGTTTTAAATGACTGTGTTGGTTAACATACACTCAGAGCTCATCCAACAGGTATAAATTATCCCTCTGTTAATCTTGGCCCCTTAGTTGTAATATGAAAAGGTTATCCGTCTTTTTTTATGTTTACACAAAACATTTTACAGCTTGTAATGAGGGTGTTTGAGCTGAGGCGCTTTAAGGGGTCAGTCTTGTTTGGACAAATTACAGTAAATTGCTAAACTAGAAATTATTTGCACAAAGTAGGACATATAATGCATTGTTTTTTAATAGTATTAAAAGACAAAAGTTTTATAAAGTGACGTCAAATACGTTAGTTTTATGAACTAAGTAAAAGGAGGATCAGAAAAATGTTAATAAAGTGGGTTTATTATAGCCAAAAAGGTTAGATCTTTGTAAAGTAACAACTTATATTCATGAAATTTGTAGAAATGGTTTATATGGGGAAGGGAATAGGTTTAGAGGTGTGTCTATAAAAAGCAGGTAATAAGAGAGCGTGTGATAATAGCCTGTTAATGTACAAAAGGGACAATGAATTGCAACTATTAGTAAAAGTCCATTCTAATCAATATTTAAATGTGTATATTAGGGGTGATCTCAAACTTGTACATTTGATAAAAAGAAAATACTTTTGTTGAAGTCGGAATCTGACCTAGTGACCCTCATTATATTCAAGATCTATGATGTCACACATTTTCTTGGTGAACATATGCAAAACTGTGATTTCAGTATCTTGGTGAATATATCCATAGTCTGTAATTTAAATTTCTTGGTGAACATAAATACAGTAATCTGTGAGACTGATTTAGTTTTTTTGGTGAACATAAAAATACATAATCTGTGATTTAGAGCTTCAGTGTATACGTAACCACTTCACTTCATGCCATTTCATTTCACAAACTTTCGATTTGTGTATGAATTTGAAAGTTATCTATAAAGTTGACAAGTTTGTTGAAGAGATAATCGAGAGGATTTGATGTACATTCTGTACCCTGATAAAATCAGATGGACTCAAATACCAGTGTAGAATGGTTTAGGTAGAAGCAAATTAAGCTGAATGAGTTATCCACATAGGATGAACATGAATATAAAGAAAGTTCTATGACCTATATAGTACTGGTACTTAATCTTTCAGGCCAAGGTTTTGATCAGCAGCATTAAACTATGCAAAGGCTTTCAAATGATGGAAATAATTATGATCCAAATATATTTGGATCATAATTATCATCTTTGGATGTCAGACATTTTGGTATATACCTGCAAACTGTTTATCATTTTGGATATATGTAATGGGAACCATTTCAATACACTTCCTAAACTGTACTCAAAGTAATTCACTCCACCAGACATCTTTAAGCCATCATTTGAAAGCCTTTTAATAGGATAATGCTGCTGATCAAAACATAAAAAGCTAGCTTTATAAATTGTTTACATAGTACAAAATGTCAAATTGTATATTTTCTTGGAATTCCTGGTGCTTAAAAAGATATAAATCAACTACAGGTCATTCACTGAAATAGTGTAAACAAACAGAAGATTTTAAGTTGTAAATCATTTTATTGACTTTAAACCTTGGCTTGCCTATGATATGGTTTGTTGTGGCACTAACAGATTAATTACTGTAAGTATAGATGAAGTTTTCTAGACAACCAAAATATAGAGCCCAGCCAAGGATTCCTTGATTAACCTTCATTACTATTCCTGTGATGCCTTTCAACGCTCTGCCACTTCATTTTATCCTTGTTTTATAGCTTTGGGGATTCTAGATATTAAAAAACTTTACTTGGGTTCTAAGATATGAAACCTGGTTCTATGATTGGCCTGCATCCTCACTATGTTTATGTTTGCTTTGCCATCTGACTCATCATGTTAAATTTATTTTGCATTTCCCACATCTAAAAACAAAGCAACCCATTGGAACTGTTCCAGGAAGTTGGAAATAAATTATATAGATCTCTGGGGCAACTACAAATTTAGTGGTTGTATAGTGTTTAGCAGTTGAGACACATAATTGTAATAAGTTTTAATAGGAACTCTCAGTTTTGAAAGGAACTGTTAATGTTTTACCCTACCAAGAATGAGTATAAGGGCTTTAAAGTGTCCAAAACACTCAAATTTAAAAATATGGCTGTGACTGAAATCAAATTATATTTATTGTTCATTAAGCTTTTCCATCTTCATGAGGACCCCCTTAGTATCACCATGCAAAGTACAGTATTCAAATTCAAGTCATCAAAATACAATTAATTAACATATCCCAGAGGTTAATGAATTTTCCTTTGTTTGCTCTTTAACTGATGTATACAACCTGCCTTCAATGTTAAAAGCTATACAAGTGATAAGTTTTCTGAAAGTTTTGTGAATTGCAATTTCTTTATGTAACCATCCTTAAATGTTAAAAGCTATGCCATAGACTATTAATGCAATCTTCTGTGAATGTTAAAAGCTATACAAATAACAACCACGAAATACATTATTGTTATATAAGTGAGTTTTATGATTTGATATTTCTTTGGTGTTGCAGCCATCCTTAAATGTTAAATGCTATGTAACCACCAAATAAGTTATTCCAGAAATTTCCTAAGGTTTTGAACTATTTATGCAATCATCTGTGAATGTTAAAAGCTCTACATGTTACAACCACTAAATAAGTATCACATAACTTTATCAATTGCCATTTCTTTTATACAACTAGTACCAATTACCTTTAAATGTTAAAAACTATGCAACCCCTAAATAGGTTATTCAAGAGTTTTATGGTTTGATATTTCTTTGGTGTTGAACTATTTACACAGCCATCCTTAAATGTTAAAAGCTATGTAACCACTATATATAAAGTTATCCCAGAGTTTTGTGACTTTGTTATCATTTCCTTGGGTTTCAACTAATTTATGCAACCACCACCCTTAACTGTTAAAGCTATGCAATCAATAAATCTCAGAGTTTTATAAATGAATTGTCTGTTTTTTGGGTTTACATGTACAGTATGCAAGCATTGTAATTTACAGAATGGAATTAGAATTGATGAAAGGAAACTTCACACAGGTCTGCATATGGCCTGATCCAGTAATTGACAGGCTTGCTAGAATAAATATTGCCCATTTGGTTATTGTGTAATGTGCAAAACATTTTCAGAGGACTGTTCTATGCAAACATGCAGAGAATTCTTGGTAAATCACAATGACATTCAGTGTTGAAGATTCTGTTGTCACATTGTAACTCATGCCACATGTTATTTGACAAATGTGTCACACTACACCAACGCACAAATCTCTAACGTAGTAGAGGGGTGTTCTTCACTAGACATTTTTGCCAGGTTATATACTCATTAAGAATAAACAAAATGGATGTTGCCCCATCTTAGCAAAATGAAATGCAGTTTCTTGTGTAAGGAACATGCTAGGATAATACAAGACAGCTAGGTACATGCTAGGATAATACAAGACAGCTAGGTACATGCTAGGATAATACAAGACAGCTAGGTACATGCTAGGATAATATAAGACAGCTAGGTACATGCTAGGATAATACAAGACAGCTAGGTACATGCTAGGATAATACAAGACAGCTAGGTAAGAGACATGTAAGGAAGTATTAAGAGGAGAAATTCTTTGGACACTTTTATTTTTAAAAGTAAGGAACAAATCTGGAAGATGTAGGGCATTGTAAGGTATGCAAGGAACATGTAAGACTTGTAGAAGTTTAGTGTAAATATTGTTGTAAGATGTATACAATTTAGTAAAGTCAAAGGTAAAGAAAAAGTATTGTAAAGTTTATAGGCAGGTATAAGGAATATGTAAAATATGTTTACACAGTTATATAATCATTAAAAATAAAATAATAAAAATGGATGCTGCATGTGCTGCATATTCACAGTTCATAATTTTTGCTAAGTGTTTATGATAGTTTTTATAACTTCTTTAAGGAATGGTCACTTAAAAGTTTCATGAAGTCCTCTGAGATAGAACTGACTAATTTGATATTCTTTGGAGGGAATGATAATGAGTGTGAACGATTTGATATTTTTCTGATAACACATTTCCAGCAAGCTCTATTCATCCACATAGGATGAGCATGGATTTGTTAATTTGTCTCATAATACTCTTTTGTAAATTCATGTACAATCATTGACTTGTTAATCTAAAATTTGTTGTGAAGGATGTGTCCAGTATCAGCCCAGTAGAGTATGTCCTAAGATATATTTACACCAAAATTTCAGCAAAATAAAGTACATGCAATTTATTGTAGCAAAAAATCATATAGCAATTTATCAAGCAACAGGGACTTCAACAGAACAGTTGGATAATCTTATAGCCTTAAAATTAACACTGGTGACATTTAAGAAATTGTCTCTAAATGTTCTATATTTCAAAGTTTCTGGTATTATTAAAATTACTAAGGTTTAATGTGGTTGTTGTTGTTAAATTATTGGCATCATATTATACCATACAGCCTTTAATGGCAATACAAATTTCATTGCAGTGAAAGTTTCATTGCAGTGACCAGCATTTGGCCAAGATTGCAAGAAATATGATGACCACTGTTTGTGTTCTTCAAAACAAATCCTAATATTTGTGATGCGATTGTACTCAGAGATGCCACTTTTCAAATCCGCCTGTTTTCCTTTCCGTAAAAAGTGTGAGCTTCACTTGGCCCAGGCATAGAGTTGCTTTATCAGTGGCTATCACTCATTTTCTACAGTACTATTGCATATACCACATCTGGTGTAGTGATTGTAGTCTAAGAATTGCAATGAGTTTCTGTCTATTGCACTTCCAGATAAAATGGCATGACGACTACAATTTTAATATGAATGGAAACTTCACATTGCTTTGCATGCTTGTACTTACCTACATTTACATATATGTAATATATACCATATCTAAAAGCAAACCTTTCTAAACATGGCTTCCAAATCTTAGTTTCATGCTGTCTTGATCTTAACGAGAGTAGTTGTTGTTGGTACTGTACATGTATATCGCTAGGCCTATAAATTAAATAAGGCCTTACGTAATGGTAATAGGCTACTGACATTAGGCTCAATAACCCAGTGACTGTATTATGCATTAAAAATAATTTGTGCTTCAGGGAAGCAAACATAAGGAAAGAAACAGATTAATATGCAGGTAGGCATTTGGGCAACATCACCATTGTTTAGCATGCATGTAGTCCTCCTAAGCTAAAAGGCATTAGCCTAGGCCTAACATAGCCTAGTGTTATGGATTTCTGTGTACTTGTGTATAGCCTCTAGGATAAGTGTTGGGATTCCAGGAATTAATGTAACCCATATATCCATAGGAAGGCTGTCACTTGATTTGCATAGCGGTCATAGCAGACCAAGTCCCCTGCTGATTTCGATTGGCATTTCTGTTTATTACATCATCTGATTACTCATTAATTATAATAATTATTAAGTATTTCATGGCTATATTCCTGGACAAATTATGTGAGGTAAGGTATAAATATTATATTAAAACAGGTCCATGTGTATATCAAACATGTACTTTAACTCATCAAGTACAATACATTTTACAGTAGGCTTGGGCAAGTATATGCGAGTAACGATTCCACACAGAGTAGGTCTCGATTCATTACGCTGTATTTCTCCCCATTTACTTTTGATTTTACGCTTCATATTTTACTTCTGTCTTCAAAGTATTTCATAAATATTGTACCTATTTACAATAAATAAATGGTTGAAAACTTTCTATTACCTCCGTTTTTATTTGTTCATTGTTGTTATCACAGCTTGTAATTTTGTTGGCATTGGGAACAATTATGTTCTAGCTACTGCTTCAAAACCAACTATATTTCGATCATTGAAAAATTGTTATTACGTCATCAATGGGAATCTAGTAATGTTCAGAATCACGATTCCTACTCAATTCCAAAAATCTGTGGAGTCTCCCAAGCCTATTTTACAGGTAGTCTGCCAAATTTCTGCAACTTTAAACATTGATATTTCAAAAAGTAAGTTTCTCCTTGAAGGGTTAATTAGTTCTACAGTTAGATCTCATATATTACTGACTTTTATCACCATAATATTTATATTCCTGCCTCCTCTTGACCCAATATTAAGGTCATTTTTTGAAATGGGTTTATCCAAAATGCGTCTATGTATTTAGATAACAAAAACAACTGTACAATAAAAATTTTTTTAGTTTGTCAACCATTCATCTTCGAAAAGATAGGTTTATAACCATATATGCCAAACTTTCATTTTGATAATCCGAAGAAAAACACGGTGATATGGTTCCAATTGGTCTAGTTGATCATTTTGTGATCATTGTAAATCAAATCTTAAATTGACCTTGCCTCTGATTAAAGAGCTGCTTATTAAACATCCCATTTCAACATCCTCAATTGTCTCATCTCTGATTTGTTGCATAAGGTTAGAATCTCTCTATAGTCTTACGTGATCTAACATAAATATTTAAAGAACAGTGATACACTTGAGGAATACAATACAAACAAATCCCCGCTTCCCAAAAAGGCATTTAATTATTTTGGAGTAGGTGTTTATTCTAAATCACATTTCTCACTGGAATAAAAGACAGTCAATGATTACCAAGTCAGAGGATGAAGACTTCAGGGTCCCAGTTTATGCTCCCAAAGAACACCTTTTTTTTAAATGTGTAGGACAGGGTTACCTTATTAGTGGTGGTATTATTAGTGTGTTCTCTCGGGTAGCTGGAAGCCTGGAACCACAGTTGACATGTTCAGTATCTTCAAGTGATTTAGGTTGAATTTACTTTGAGTTTGATTAATGATTACATTAATAGTCTACCTGTGTTTATACAACATAAGCAAACTTTCAGAAAAGAGCCTAACCCAAAATTCAGGTGCAGTAAAGGTATAGTGGGGGGATACAATGATCTGCAGGGTATAGTGGGGTATAGTTTGCAGGGTGAAGTGGGATACATGGTGCAGGGTATAGTGGGGTACAGTGCTTAGGGTATAATGGGGTACAGTGCTATAGGGTATAGTGGGATACAGTGTGTGGGATATAGTGTGTGGGGTACAGTGTGCAGGGTGAAGTGGGATACATAGTGCAGGGTATAGAGAGGTACAGTGCTTAGGGTATAGTGGGGTACAGTGCTATAGGGTATAGTGGGGTATAGTGTGTGGGATATAGTATGCAGGGTATAGTGGGGTACAGTATGCAGGGTATAGTGGGATGCAGGGTATATAGTAAGGTACATATGCCTTCCTGAAATTTCCAGAGGTAGCTTTAAGATACTATAAACCATTGTAGGCTGCCTGTGTTTATACAACATGGGTACAGTGTACAGATTATAGTAGTGTGCAGGGTATAGTGGGGTACAGTGTGCAGGGTGAAGTTGGGTGCAGGGTATAGTGGGGTACATTGTGCAGGGTATAGCAGGGTACAGTGTGTAGGGTACAGTGTGTAGGGTATAGTAGGGTACAGCATGCAGGGTATAGTGGAGTACAGTGTGCAGGATGAAGTTGGGTGCAGGGTATAGTGGGATACAGCATGCAGGGCATAGTGGGATACAGTGTGCAGGGTGTAGTGAGGTACATATGCTTTCCTGAGATTTACAGAGGAAACTTTCAGATACTTTTTTCTTTTTAAACTACTGTAGCAGAATGAAGCAGAATATGTAAAATGTTATATGTATGGTTATAGGGAGGTAAATGCATGACTGCCAACGTACTGAATCACCTGTATACTTCTTCACTTATTGACCCACTAACACATAGCAAAATATTCTGTAAGGATCATGTGAGGAATAGTTCAAATTCCTTAAATAAGAAAAATGTAAGGAATACAGTAGGTCAACTTGAAAATTCATTGCATCATCTTCCTGATTTGTTTCTTACACAGAATTTCTCCTCTTACTTGTTCCTTACAACTTTCCTTGCATGTATACCAACCTTACATTATACCTGTATCTTCTTTACACAATACTTGAATTTCATTTTGCTTTATGGGAAGGGTTACCCAAGCAACAGGGTCTCCAACACACTAGAGTCTGCTCTGGACAGATGAATAATAAACAATACAAAACACACAATAACCAATAATCCTAAGTAATGTTTGAATGTTCTTCCCATAATACATTTCACAAATGCTCCATGCTAGTATACTGTAGTGTTTTTTTTAGAAATGTGACATTTGACCAACTTATAAAATCGCTGATGCAACATCAAACATAATCATTTGGAACTCGTTTGGAGGACCTGTAGAACCTGTTCATTAATTGCCATGGAAAGCCATGGTACCTAGTGAGGTACATAATTTATAGAACCCTATTTTCAATTTATTGCTCTTTTTGTCTAGCCTATTATGGTCATTTATATGTTGAACCCTGTTGCAGCCTTATACATGTATGTATCTAGTCCTGAGGTCACTTGCGATATGGTTAAATGTTTTAAATTATAACATGTTTGTAAAGTATAGTTGCCTTTGAGTTCAGCCTATACTACCTTAAACAAATGGTAATTTGGCTTTGCCATGTTTTAGCCTTATTTGAGCCCTATATTTGGTAACTAGATTGGGATAGTATAATTACCCGATACCATGGTTCTAATACATCAAAGTTTCAAAGTTCAAAGTTTCCCAAGAAGAGCTTACAGACAAGTTCTATCAACAACATTCATGATCGATTTAATCGTTTTTCTATTTTTCAGTCATCTTGGGAGAAGCGGATCTTAAAGAGCCTGAACAGCATGTGTACAGAACTGTCAGTACCTCTTGCTCGCAAAGTAAGTCTTCCAACCTTTTAGTGCTTATCCTGTTTGTTTCTGTACATGTCAAACTTTCACCAATCCTTCAGTCTCCATTTTCAATTTATTAAGCGAACAGGGAAAGCCAATCCTCTGGATTCGCAAATCTGGCCAGACGATAAATTTATGGCAGGGTAGTTACCGAGCTCCTGATTGATAATGCCGCTTTCTCGTCTGATGCTAACGCGTCTTTGGTCTATCTTTCATCGCATTTTGTATTTAGATGTTCATCGATGTAAACAATACAAACGAAAATTACGGCCATGTAAGGCTGCAAGACAGACAAGAATATCTAACGAGTGCGTGGGAGATTTCAATGGATATGGGAAGATCTACTTGTATATTTTTGTACTAAGCATGTATTTAAAACCTTACTTCATCGTACTTTTTCAGTCATGTGTTTTTTATATTATTTTGTATTTTCTTGTTTAGTATTCTTGATTAATTGCTTTGGATTTTTGATTGGGTGTTGTAGAAAAGGTGGATCCAGTATCTTCAAGAATAGAAACAAGCTACAAATTATTTGTTGCCATTTTTTTCTCTCGATAGGTTTCAATAGACCAGGGTTTAAAGTAAACATAACATGAACATGGGATTACATCCGATATTATTTCTAAGATTTAGAAGATTTAAAATCATTTTGGTGCTAAGCAATTTACAAAGAGAAGATTGAAAAAATTCATAGTTCATTCACTTCCCATGGAAGTTAATCTAAGTTTGGTATATTGAGGTATATACATGTATGATTTCATAGTGCACGGAAGCACCTAGCAGCCCTTACTATATGTGGTTTTGGAATTGTAAAATCTAAATCAGTCATAGATTCTATAGTTTGATTGGTCCAATACACTCTTCTTTTCTTCCTTCAGACAATATGAAGACATTTTTCTACAGTAGATTCTGAACTTTACCCTATATTTGAATCAAATCCATCAGTACGTCTCCGAGTATCAGTCTTTTGATTAGGCTCCTCATGCTACTTCATTAAGCTTGGACCATATCATGAACAATCACAGAAACACATCCACAAAATTAGGAAAATCTTAGTAGAACTTAATCTGCCATACCGCAAGGAGGAAACTAATCACGCCAGTCTGTGCATTTACAATGTGACATGCTGCAGGTCAATCATAAGAATTGTATGTGTGTCGACTGCTCTTGATACAGTGCTGTAATATCATGTTGCATCGTGTATATGCTTCAATTGTTCTATTCCTTCATAAAGACTTGACTAAGAGGTGGGCAGGGGCGGATCCAGGAATTTCCGTAGGGGGGGGGTCCAAAAAATCCCGACTCAGGTTGTTAATAAAATTGATAC
>JAODAF010027926.1:0-11983 GCA_027574765.1 Molpadia intermedia
CCGAAAACAATAATAATTCATTGTTAAGTGAATTCAATATTAAAATGTAACATTGGAATCACTATTATGAG
Organism: Molpadia intermedia; assembly: GCA_027574765.1. Lineage (NCBI taxonomy): Eukaryota > Metazoa > Echinodermata > Holothuroidea > Molpadida > Molpadiidae > Molpadia > Molpadia intermedia. Next base: position 72 of record JAODAF010027926.1, read on the forward strand.
CATCTTAAACTTTCTGTTGGGCACATACGGCTCATAACAATGATATTGTAACAGAAACTATAGCGCCTCTTCACTTTGATATTTAGCCATGCACCCGCCCAATGACTTCATTTTCTGAGTTGTGTTGAATGGATATTGCGATCAGCAAGGAGTGTATTTTTATAGACCGTCGAGACTATTTGCTACCTTTCACTTTATAACAATAATGGATTGCGTACGCCTGTATATAATTTACCTTACATGTAATTTCAGTAACATATATGTTACCTCTCAATAAGGTTTCCTCGGGCGATATACATTTTCATTTCTGACATGTCCAAATTGCAGTTTGTCGATAAATCCGTCGGTACAACAATCTTGTTTTGCATCTGTTATAACTTTTATCGGAGACCACCGGTATTTAAAGTAGGCATTTGTATAGTAAATATCAGATAAATGCATCTGCGATGATTAAATGGCCGATCCAGGACGTACCAACAAAACTATAATTCAGCTAAAGTTTCAGTAAGTTTGCGTTACTGCGGGAGTTTTGCATATACATTTGAGTGCGTTATTTGTAAGAAGGATCTCACATACACCATTGCGTCTATAGTTTTGACATTCTTGATGGACTTTGCTCATATCTCTATTTGGTCACGTTTAATTTTACTTTTGATAGTTTTGACTATTTGTAGCCAAAATGTCACTAACAATATCTCACGAAAACTAGCACAAACGTCCAATCTAATTCCCAATATGTTCCTCATCCGCCATGATGTTCAAAGAGTGTTTTCACATACACATATCGGATAGTGCTTAAGGGAATCAATAAAAATTTTCTAGAGATCGAGAGGGCTATAAAATGTACATCGTTCAGGATATTGATGTAAGCGTTGGCTTACCTCCATCTCCGTTAGTTGTATCTAACGATTTGAATCCTTCGCAACAAACATAATATGCCAACTGGCCAACAAATAAATAACAAAATAAGTAAATTAACATTAACAAAATAAAAAAATAGGTTAAGCAAATATTTTGCACATGAACTGTCTTGTTTTTTGTAATTCTTCGCCAATTTTGTATAGCAGGATTCGTCGTAAGTTTAAAGCAAGTAACTCAATTAGACTATTGCCCCATATTGGTGTTCCCACCATAAGAAGCCATGCAACAAATTCGTAAACCAATTCTATTGGAAAATGCTTCTCGCATATTATGCTCACTAGAGCTTCTACCCAGGGGCTAAAATCAATTTTAACGGTTCCTTGAGATCTGTATATGTTGAACGAAATACTTATAAGGTACGTAAGATTCGTAGGGAAAGAAGCAGCTGTGTTTTTCATAGAAAATATACAAACCTAATCCAGCGTAAAATATCAAATCAACTGGGAAATTGTTTATCCAAATAAACAGGAAGATACCAAAGATCAAATAAACAATGTTTCGAATGTGAATTGCGATGCACTGCATGCATAGCAATATGAGCATATTTTAAGTATTCAAAGCACGTTTTTGCTATGTAAATAAATTAAATATGAAAATAAATTAATTTTAATCAATTATTTGTTTTAAGATGTAAATTCTATATCAAGTGCAATATTATATAAACTTAAAAGAAAAATGTTTGAATTGAGTAGTGAGTCATTGTCCTTACAACAACCTCACATGTCAAAGGAAAAAAATGATACCCGAAACTGTTAATAAAGATATCTTTCAAACGAAATCGCATTTTAGAATTTATTACATGAAGTATAAAAATATAAAATAGATGTGCGAGGGTTTCATTCTTTGTATTGCATATTACACGACGAATTTGGGAGCTCAATAATGATTAGTTCATTGAATCCAATGTAAAGAGGGGAAATTGAAACGAAATCGCATTTTAGAATTTATTACATGAAGTCTAAAAATATAAAATAGATGTGCGAAGGTTTCATTCTTTGTATTGCATATTATACGACGAATTTGGGAGCTCAATAATGATTAGTTCATTGAATCCAATGTAAAGAGGGGAAATTGAAATTTTCAACCTTAGACTAACGTACTGTAACATAGATAGAATAAAATTATTTTTAGGTAAATTATTGTAATTCGGTTCCTGTATGGCATGGGAACTCCGACGTTTGACCTGTATACATAATTTGTTGTTATTTGTTCATTATCGGCCTCCAAAAACATACAGCTACCGGTACGTTAGTTTCGAGCCTTCTGCTCCCTTGTTGATACATAAAGGGATGGAGTAGTCCTTGTTTTTGTAAATTTGACCAGGTGTAATGTTAATTTCCAATACAGTCACTTATTCTTATACGGTACACTTTTACCATACACGTGTTACACCATTTACAAACTGTGATGGCATCCCATTTGTCCTTCCCTGCGTTCCATGTATATATGTTGTAGAAGAAATAATCATGGCGGATTGAACACAGTTTTCTCGTTCTTACTACTAAATACAACCCGTTGCAGTGTCAACACACAAACTATCACACTTAGTCACCTATAATACCTGTTCAAGAGATTTGCAACACCAGCTATATCCTAAAATTAACATTAATCATTTTCAAGTTCAAGTTTTCAATCAGCACATGCGTATGTAATTCTGGGGAATTTCCTTAATCACGACATTAAATATTCACCAACATATAAGCGAAACGTATGTATTTCCTTCTGCATAACAATTAAACTTAACTACATCACTTTTGCCCATTACAAATATTCTATTTTTCCTATATTTAATCAGGGAACCAGACTAGAAAAGGTTTCTTTATTTTTGGTTCCTCTACTTTTATAAAAGTGCCCAACTATCCCGGTGTTTTGTCTGTGTCTTCATGTATCTTAACTTGGTGTATGTTAACTTGATGTATGTTAATTATACATACGGTATGTAAATATGTATGTCGTTTGCATGGATTGTGTAACTGAAAATTTAAATACCCCGGTCCTTTTTGCCCATCTGAAACCTTTAAAACACGAAGCAGTTTCTACAATACAATACTGGATGTACAGTGGAACCATAATCTTCAAATGGAACACTTCCTTGTCGGTTTGCTAAATATTACTTTACAACCTTATCTTGTAAAACTATTTCTAGATCGGGGTTGATTGTTGTAAAAGGCGGTTTATGAGATGTATGTACCGACTTTAATTTTATGAACGGGACCCATTCTAACTAGAACACGAATTATACCAGTATGTCACACAATCATTAACAGGAGAAATTGAGAAAAATATGAGACGGCGATAATCAACAATGTATAGACTCATTAATATTGTCAATTGAGCGAAGTACGGAATATATGAAAAGGCGATAAGAAAGAAAATGACACCATCAAGACTGAATATCTTAAAAAGAAAAGAAAATTCATAAAATAATATAAATGGCAATGTGTTGTATATGGTTACCATGGTTACGTCCGCAGCTGTTCAAATAATTTCCGTCAAATAAGTACCGTAGTGCACATAAGTCAAAATCGATTATTGGGTGGATGTCATATGTCATATGAATCGCTTATATGTGGTACTATATTTAGTACGCACCGCATAACACACCAATATAAGAGTAAGTGTATCGATAACATTCGATCTCTCCTTCCCCTGCTGTATCATGCAGAGCACCCGTCATATATGTACTCATCAATCGTTCAGTTCAACCGTCTTCATCGTTACCTTCCGTATCGTTATCTTGGAACACCAGCAAGCATAAGCATAAAAAACATATTAGAGTGGATATCAATTTATCGAAAAAGTATAATGAATAATAACCATAGCAGTTGGCAACATGTATATTTAGTATTGTATATAGTAACAATCTTTGATTCTCTTTTAAATATATGTGCAAAGAGAGCTTTCCAACAACCTTACAAAGCATCCTGGTGGCTCTTAACTAAATCAAACTATACTTAAGTAATACAAGTTAAATCATCATCCTATGAAAGACTGTTATTTAATTTAAAATGTGTTTATAGCAATTCCCATGGTGACAACGGGTATTCTGAATAAGACCTTTACCTATTTAAGGTCAATTCATTACGATGGTGATCGTGTCTTTTTTATTGAAACGCGTAGGACAAAATCCAGTATGTATACCAAAAGGGACCAGCAACCACTCGTTTGTATAAGACATCATCATTAAAGATATAAAGCAATAAAATTGCCATCACAGTTAAGTTTGGCAGTTTGCGGTAAATGAAGACATTGCCGAAATCATTGTTAGAACATGTCTAAGTATCATTTTATTCCTGACAAAGATTCATTAGTCAATCGTTGTTTTTGTTTGTTGTGTGAGGGATTAATTTAATAACATGATCAAATCAAAAGAATATGAGATATATAAGAGAAAGAAACAATTAATTTCGCTGTTCCTTTAAAGTAGTTGTCGTTTCTCGTTCTTGTTTGAGGCGTATACATGACCGTTTTGTGGTCTGCAGGCCATCCCCGCCAGATATGTTACGTAGCCAGGATTTGCATAATGACATTAACAAGTATTCAGAAGTATAATATATTGCTCGTGCTATCGTACATCACACGGGAACGGATTATTGTAAAATTGTAAAATTAAATTCGTGATGATCCGAAAAGTATTTCCATACAATTGTCTCTCATCTCATACTGCTAGAAACAAATGAAAACCCATGCATATATTTGATAACTGCCACATTTAATTGTCTTGTCCATGTAAGAATTAGAGAGCTGTCGAATTAAAAGTTATCAGTCTACTTTATCGATTTTAGTATTTTCTAAATAGTTGCAAGATGGCGAAGTGCCCTTGCCCCAGTTCCAAATTTCACTTCATTTTACGTCATTGAGACTTTAGATCCTATATCAAACAAGGAAGTTTGGGAAGAGATACTATTTCCGAACGCATAGTATACTTCTGAGACTAAGATTTGGTGCAAATCGATGGATGTCTTATATCGATATAAAGGGTCTTCAACACATTCTACTTAATATCCGCGTCTATTTTTACATTATTTACTTTAATTTCGCACAACTATAAAAAATTGTTTGTAATAAATCGCTCATGTTTTCCTTATTGTTCCTTGATAAATAGAGAAAGATAAAGAATCCACAGCTACCTGCAGTCAATATTTGTACATGACATGTCTATACTTCGATTGAGAGGAGAGAATCCCATCAGGAAACTTCATCTCCAGTCGTTACCATTTCAAAGTGGTACTTAACTTGAAAGATCACTGACGCGTGGTGTCCCTCTCACTTTGTTTAAAAAAAGAACAATTTGCATTATCATTGCCTACAGTCATAATATTTCACGGAGGGGGGTGTGGGGACTAAATAATTTTGCCAGAATTTAAGCATTTCAGACAAATTGCCTGAAGCTCTATACTTATAAACGATATTGAAAGAGTGATTTCGAATTACATATCTTGTTAGTATACAGTGATAAGAGCCTGGTTGTCACACACCACGTCTCGTGGCCAATACCTATATATATTGTTTTACAATGCACGTGATTTGGCGTATCCGGTCCGCCTACAGTTTATAAAAGTAACGCTATAATATTAATAACTTAAGTTTACCACGACCCCTCTAAGCTTAAAATGATCTACCTCCTGGCCCTTGTCCAAAAAGATATGTAGACACCTGATCTAAGCCATTGGTGTACAGACAGGTTACATTGTAGCGATGGTTGGGTGGCACACCTCTTACCAGAGATTCATGTTCCCGGTGTAAGGGGGATTCGGCTGATAAGTGCACCGTTGTGACTTTTGCGAAAATAATGTATCACTTTATCGATTCTACGTTCATAAATGTTAGTGAGGAAAGTTGGTATCTAATAATTATACATGTCAAGTATGGCCGAATGGTAATGCTCCAATTTAAGTGTGATGGCTTTATGGTTAATTTGACAATGTCAATACACCAATTATTTTTTCAGCAGTGTATGTGATAGCCGAAGCAACGAGTTTTAAAGTTCGTACCGTATATGTTAATAAGACCTGTGACCAGATATTGATACGTCGTCGGATCTGATATTATGTGCTGTGTTTCGTGCGTTCCACTGTGGTTCATTATATAAATATAACATCGCCCTACCTTGCAGTTTTCAGATGAGAATTTTTGTTTGATACACTATACCCTCTTCTATTACATTTTTTTTACTTTCTGAACAATGGGAAACGAGTGGAAACCTTCAAAATTAGACCGTACCAAATAGGGTTGCATGGTTTAAAAGGTCAACCAAATGTTAATTGCGTCTCTATCGAGTCCCACGTGACTGATAAGTAAGTCTAAAAGTATGTGGAGATAAAAAAATATATATCACACTCAAATAAAAATCAAAACTTAAAATCCAAAGTCGCCTCCCTACCTAAATTCCTGATGTAAACTATATCGATTTCATCACGCTGGATTTGAAATTAACGAATTTGCACATGTTAGCATATAAAACTAGTTATAACTGTGACATGATCTTTTTAGTCATACACTTTACGATTTTATTACCGTCATTTGGTTCAGTCTGCATAGGACAATAACAATTCGCGCTAAGGGCGTCAACTCTAGAATTACTTACATTGAACAACATTTTTTCGCACCCAAGAGAGTAGACACTTTGCTTGATAGACATTAACTTAAAACAAAAATTATCCAGAAATGAGGCTAGGTATATATTTGCGACGAATGAGCAATCAGATACACCACAAAGAAATACGATTCCCAAATGATATCAAAGAGTGGAAGAATGGATTACGATGAGCCCCAGCTAATATTTGCAGAGATGAAATAGATACTCAATGTTTGTAGCTCCTGACAATTATGGATGAATAAAAAAAGCCAAAGAAATATAATAGATGGAGCATGGTACGATTAGACTGTCTGTTTAAATGATTGACAGCATATAAATGTTTGCATGTAAGGACATTTTCTTGTTAGTCGGTAAAGATATATATCATTAAAGGGAAAGTAGACTTCCCCCACCCTCTCAAAAAATATATCTTCAAGGAAGTTTACAAGTATAGGTGGGTAAAAGCACCATGATATTATCTGTAAAATCTTTTATTTTAAGAAAATATGAGGGTTTCTTGTTCTCCTTTGAATATTTGATTCTTTTAAAGGTTCGATTTTGCTGTCCATTCCTCCCCAGTGGGGTTAAAATGTTATGGGTTTTTAGGAGCTTGGGGTGTTTGACCTGACTATCTGGGCCCCACTATGTATCGTTTGGGCCCTTTTATTATCAGGTTTGTCCAATTGATTGTTGCATGAAGCTTTTTTAAAGTGTATGGCTCCAATTCTTTAATGCTAACTTTGATCAAAAATTAATAAGTTCAGCTGTATTATGCGCTAAAATATATCGGAAGAGGCATGTATGGTTGAATTTTAAGCTCGTCCACAGATGATGGATGAGCGGATGTACGACACCTCCCCAACCCTCACGTCCCCGAATAAAGACTACAATATGCGAATAAACCAACGCAGAGATACTAAAAAAGTTTTAAAAAATTGTTATTATTGTTTAGACATTGAAACTACACTGCTTAACTTAAACATACAAGTTTTACATAATTTAAAAAATACATATACGTACTTGTTGTATAGGCCTTGATGGGAAGACTTATAACACAATGCATCAAACTGACTATCCGTTTTCCTAGGTATACGGTATACCGTAACAGAGGGTTTATAGTTACGTCATTAATCAAAGACACATTATCGCCATTGTCAGGCAAAATTATACGATTATGCGTCTGCATGTATATACATTGTCGGTGGCTAAGTATGGCGGCGGTAAGAAACTTTGACGTCATAATAAAACCTATGGTTCGCTTGTGACGGTAACTATACTGTTCTCATCGGGTCACATGAAGTTTCAGTTCAAGTGGAGCACAGACAATCAATCCAGTCCTAGTCGTTATGGGTTAGTTATATATGAGTGTCACATACGTTGCAATAAAATGTTAGCGCTGCCACACTGCAAGCAGGCATATTACAAACTAGTGTATAGTAGTTTGTTGTGAACCCTATTTACAACGCTTACTGACTTACCAGTAAGTTTTGGAAAAACTGTCAGCATCTGGCCTCGTGCAGATTAAATTGTCCTGCAGGTCTCGGTTATAGAAGTTGCAGATAGATACATATTGGTGCATTGTTAACCGTGCAGCTTACTTTCCATGAATTATGTAGATGTTTCTTATCTTGCTAATCACTATCGTGTAGTTTCATTAAATATTACTGTCGTATATTTAATTTAATGACTTATTGTGAATTGTGAGCTTCGGGTGACAAAGATTACAGCTTTCGAAGTCTATTTCAGAGTACAATATCCTAAGAGCGAGTGATGAGGTAAACTGGCGACATTTACTATGTTGTTTTCCTCTATCAAGTTTTGTCCCGCAATTTGATTTTGAATTTATCACTGGCTCAAAAAAAGTGATTAAATGAAACTTTTTATCAAGCTTCATTACCACCAAGCTTCCTACTTATTTATGCTTACAAACTTTGTAAACTGATCCGGTCAAATTTTAAAAGCTATTTTTTCTTAAGTTATCTTTGAAGATTGATTACAGTACCGCTCGGCAACAGATAAAAGTAATACATAGGCCTATTGCGTGCAATAAGAGGCTAAGTATCCGTAGGCAGGTTTTGTTTCCATGGGTGGAAGCGTCTTCTGAAGATATAAACCTTCTCTCTTGAACACTCTCTTAGGGACGGGTCAAGTAAATTTATATTCAAGATGTTTCCGTGGTGCACCTGAACCCATGTATCAAATTATAATATTTACGTTTTTAGGGCGGACCGAGCCGTCGCACCACTCTCACCCCTGCCTACGAACCTGAATATACATTTCTGCAATGGCTTGTAAAATCAGTAATCAGTATTGTATATATTTGCGTGATATAGGGGTTACCCGGGTTAGATAATTAATCAGCTTATTTCAGAGAACCTAAGTTAAATATAAAGAGGTTAATTGTTACATTTATTACAATGTTGTAAATGATATTAATAATGGGCGCTATATGATTATTTTTAAATAAATTAATATCATTACATGGCCGGGATGGCCGGCACTGGAAGACAATGGGCGGATCAGTCGATGATGTCAGAAACCATATAACCTACATATTGTTAGTGTTGAAAGAGGTAAGGTAACAATTTACAGCGTTTACTATACGTAAATCCCGTAAAAATCGAAATTTTTGTGTGAGGCCTGCAAAATGCATCCCTCAGGACACAGGTCGTGAATGTGACCACTTTCAAGGGTCAATATATTAGAATATGCTATATTGATCAACAAGGTAGGTATAGACGCTCACAAATAGCTAAAACAGTAAGTTTTGGTAAAACTAAATGGGGAGAATGGCCATATACGCGCATTCCCTCCAAACTCATTTGTCCTCCATCCATTAGGCCTCCGCCCCTTCCAGGTATTAGTTAAATACTTTATAAATAAATAAAAAGTAATAACATAAATTATATAAAGTTTCCTGGACCATAACTATTCATACCGTACTACGCGACGTGGTAAATAAGGAAGCAAAGAGGTTTACCTAAACGCATAATTATTTTATCAATGGCTATTAGTGGTCTCGCCACCAGGTGCGTTTCCAAGGTGTCCCCAACACACAAGAGCAGAAATTTCCTATGTTTTACTTGATAATTTGCTTAAAGATTTCTTGGTCAAAGGTAGCATATTTTAAAAACAGATATATATCCCAAACCTTACTGGTTTGAATATACGAGCGTCAATACTTACTTGTTGATAGATCATTATAGAATATTCCAACCTACTGGCCCTTTTCTCGAAACGAAAGTGGTCACATTAACCCTGTGACCTGTGACCTTGTTCCTTCTGCTCATTGGACTAGTTTGCCCATAAGTGAGTAGGCCTATATTACGCGTTGTAAATACATAAAGCACTTGACTTGCTTCAAGTCAAATTTCATATTTTAGAGAGATAGAAAAATGAAACGAGACATTGCTTCGGTGTTTGTTTTGCAAAGTGTTTATATAATGTATATTCGAAACGTTCCCTGTTCATGCATGGGTTTCCTTGTATTTTAAGTAATGAGACAAATGCAAGTGAAATTATGTTTTTTTTTGGCAAATAGCGGCATGCTTGAAGTGAGGACGTATCTTAAATCGGAACTAGACTTTAAGTTGCATTTTGGAGGAGTGAGTAAGTGTTAGTCCTCGTATGACCACGTAAAAGGTATTTAGGTTTGCTTGTCCTTTAACATAGGTGTGACGTCAGTGCGACCAGTCACATATATAAACCGACGTCGATTTAGTTTGATGTTGGCCGTATTACGACCTTTTGATATTCAGAATTCTGTGTCAAACAGCCGACGCTGCATTCTATATGTCATTATAGTAATATGCAGGAAAAGTAACCTAAATGAAACCGGCATATTTTGCAAAATCATGTCTAGACGAGTAATCATGCGAATTATGTTATATATACATATATCTGTATTTTCGAAGTTGTGTAGCTATCTGCAGCTGATTAGATTATTCTGGGGCAGCAGTCCCAGCGTGACATGTTCCCTCCCCCAAAATATTGTGTGCGGACGGAATATCCGGTATCCCCCAATACTTTAAAAGATACTGGGAATTTTCACGAATCAAGGCATTAATACACTCAGTCGGTAAATCCAGCAACTCAAAACCATAGACATTTTACCGCTTTATTATCTTATTTTCCCAGCCAAAGAGCCAGAAAAACTCTTGCGCCTTCGCGCGCAGTTTATCTTGTCTCATCCTTCTCTCTGATTTCGATTATTGTACCTTAATAAAACATAATAATAACATATTACAAAAGGCTCGGAGCTTCTGGGGGGGGGGGGGTTACCCCGGACACCCAACCAGGCTTCCCGTGCCCTATGTAATTCGCATGTGCAAAAAAAGAACAATTGATTAATTGTTGTATTTTGACAGCAAAAGACTCCGCAGTATGAGGGGATACATGGTAGCATTATTTAAACTAATATATGAAATCCCATATGAAAGTTCCAAGATTTAGCCTTTCAAATTCAACCACAGACATAAAGTGGTTTAGCATTTATAAGGTGACATGTGAACTCTGCATTTCCTTAACAGATCAGGGCCGAATGATCAGATGGGCACGTGGGGAGGCAAATCTTCTAGTCAGTTGGTAAATTAACCAAATCAAAACGATTGACAAAAAACGAGTCTACCCCGGTTACCAAACATTACTATACTATAATTAAACTATATATATACCGGTACTACACTATATTATACCATGCCATACTGTGTAATGTACGGTACTGTATCGCACTGTAACATTCTGTACTTAATTGTAAGTTGCGTACATAACTGTACTGTACTGTATCGTACCGTATCATACCATACTGTACCACAAAATAAAATATATACAAAATGGCTATTAAGGAAGAAGTCCGAAAGAGCTGTCAGTTACGAAAATGTCAACCCACACATAGCACGATACAGTGCTTCCCGAAGTTTGTCGTACCTCGCAAGTGTCGGAACCTCAAGTAAAAAATAGCTTAGCTAATTGTCGTACCTCGTAAGTGTCGAAACCTCAAGTAAAAAGTAGCTTAGCTAAGGACATTTATGTTTGGCATTATTGACGAGTTCCTATACAATCTGTACATTGATATATAGAAATCCTGTATACTATAGACAATATCTATATTCCAGTTAAAAAATACTGTGATATTTCAATATAACCTATCAATAATTAAGTAAATAATTAAACTATATACAACTAGTTTATGTTATTTATCTGGATTGGCAAAATAAGGTTGCTACATTAAACTACACAATCATCCCATATCAACACTCATGCTTTAAGACAGTTTCAACCACTCTCGAGGTACGCCTGCAGCACTCTAAAAACATCCTGGTTAGATTTAACCAGGGATATGGTCACCGGTTATCCAACCAATTTCCTGGTTAAATAATAACATTTTCCTGGTTCAAATCGACACTTTCTCAGT
>JAODAF010028037.1:0-11981 GCA_027574765.1 Molpadia intermedia
ATTATTGCCAGGAGGGGGCAGGACACCACTAGAAACCAGTCTTCTACGGCCATGAATATATAACTAATAATAATATATCATAGCACACCAAACGAAGGGCCAATTGAGGCGATACTCAAAGTTCATGGGACATTATTTTTAATAATAAATAACCAAAATAAAATCCCACCAAAATCGGATCGAAGGAAGCTTTTAAAAGCGTTCCATCATGTTTTTAGTAGACCTAGTTAAAACGGGTTCCCGATGAGACCTCTGTATACCATTCGTTGCTTTTTAAATCAAAATGGTAACCTTTTAAATATTCCAGGTGCTTGTGTATAAAAGAAATTTGAGTGCCATTTCCGACCATCAAAACCCTAAACTTTTTAGTTACGCTTCGTAATTTCAGCCAAACCCATGGTGGGGCTACGCTTAGATAGTGGAACGCCCAATTACTACTATACTTATGGTGGGACACCATCTCGTTAAGTCTGAGAATGGCTGACCTATGCTACACACTAGTTTGTGTAAGGAGCCTTATCGCAGTCATATATAGTCTTTGTTGTATTATTACCAAACTTGAACAGATTTAATAAAAATAGAAAATGAAAGAAAGAAGAAAAAGCCTTTCTTTGATTTTAGGTCATATCAATGGAAATTACAGTGAATAACCTCAAAACATGTCAGGCTTGCGTTAACCTCCTCCGCAATAGATGTGTTAGTAACGTAATGAGATACTTAAAATTCTTAGATTATTTTTAACAATTAAAACTATACCATCACTTGAGGACTAATTCCATTATTGCGGTCTGACCATCCGCCTTCACCCTTAATCGTCTTACTCAGTCATTTTCATATGGTATTCACAGGAACAAAAACCCCTCCCTATTACCCTACGGCTGTGAAGAAAAGAGGTTTGACCGAGGACGCCAATGGGATTGGCGTACATGGCACGTGGGCAACCCGTCACAAAAAAGACATACTCACTTTGACGGGGTTTCGTGGTCAGCCTCAAGGAGTAAATCGTTCGCAAGAAGAAAATACCACAAAAAATGAAAAGCTCTGAAACGAAGCCATCTTATGGACTGAATCGAAATTAACGCCGACAGCCTTTCAAATAAACAATGTCATTGTTAAACGTCTTGTAATGCCATCTTGAATGAGGTACACATACGAATTGTGACGTCACGAGAAAATGACCTGAAGTCTTAAATTGTTGAGCCGTGCGCCTATTTATCGGTAGGGTGGTTCTAACATCTGCAGGGCCTAGCGAGTGAGGACTCTTTTGTTACTAAAAGATGACCCAAGATAGGTTAATCCTAGGCTGCAGTCGTTTCGTAATTTTAAACTATCGTAAAGACATATGTTATATTACTTGAATAATTTTGTCGTGATGTGTGCAGTTAGAGTACGTTGATGGCGTCAGTATATCTATGGTAGCAACGACGGTGGAACAATATTACTTTAATGTGAGGAAACGTCTAAAGAGATCCTCCACATCAAATGCGCGTGGGATGAGTGGGGGAGGACTTTGTGGGGCATCGGCGAAGGAAGCGGGATGGAGACCCTTGTTCTCCACATTTCCGATGCATTATATTATGTATGCGAAGTATCCGAAGTGGGGGTGAGGTGGTGGAAAGAGGAAGATGAGAGTAAGTGTAGCCTTCAATGGTGCGCGTAAAAATTGTACAGGACTTTTCAACATGCAATAGTGTTGTTATCTCATTATAAAACATCCACTGAAGAATTTGTAAGTTAGCGGCCGTAACATGCATCCCACCACTCACGTGATGCGCCGTTGTAATGTATACTGCACCTTGGTGTAAGCAGTGATTTTATGTGTCGATCTTCTCGTTTTTTGGATGACCAATTTCACCCTGTTTGATTGGTAGTGAGACGGTTGCGGCTGTCGCGGCATATTTTCCTCAAAAGTGTTTTCTACAAAAATATTTTTGGGCCTCGAAAAATATGTGTAGAGTCTGTACCACTCCCATGGTTACGCCACTGGGCCAAAACAAAGGGGAACGCTCCTACCTGGTTCGCCCAGTTACAATCCACTTTAGAAGGCACAATAAACCATTGTGGGCAACCAGGTCTGCGTTGTTTACATTTTTTAGCCCAGATCATTGATCGGTCTCAGGAAACTTGGGAGTCACGAATACGAAAGCAAATGTTGCAAATGTTGTCCCGCAGGCCCTTATAAGCCCGATGGGTCCATGTGTAGTTAACCTGCCTGCAGTGCACCTCTCGGGCCCTAATAGCCAAAACTGTTTACGTTCTTGAATGCTTACAAAGTCAATGACACCTACCTTTTTGACCTCACTTGCCCGAATAACAGCGAAACTAAAACGATTAACAAAAGTGAGCTAAAATTGCATGATTTTGGCCTACCGTGAACTTTCGGCGCCCTGTTTGTGGTCAGTCGCAAAAACACGACCAGGGTGCTTGCAACAACAAACAAACCCCTTAATCCCTCGAAGTATGCCCTTGAATAAGGACACGAGGTTAACGGTTTTCCTAATGAAAGTAAATAGCTTCCGATTTGCGTAAGAAAACATTATTTGTATGAATAAATTCATTCAAGGAACAATATCTTCTATGTAGGTTGTGGTTTTTAACTTGTTTAATTTTTTATTAAAAGTGTTTAACTTATCTTGTGACGTTTGGCACAAAGTGCATGGTTTGTTACATTTCGGTCCAATGTCAATCTGCGCTATATATATAATTATTTGTTAAATTGCAAGCTAGCAAATCGTCAGTTAAAGTAAAGTAACAACATATTGTATAAGATGATATTCACGATAATGAGATTGCATTTCATTTTTTATGGATGGGATTTAGCAATGCTAACAAAAACGCCCTCTCAACAACAAATAGTTCAAACTTATTTTACGTTAACATTTTATCTGGAAGTTTACTTTTCCACTGAAGACTTGAAGCAAGTTTAAATATATAATATATAAACTAGTTGCTAAAATGTGTAGCCTAAGTATTCCATAGTTTTCTTTAGTTTTCGGTATTTTCAGTCCAATGTCCATGTTTCCATATTCATTAAACTGAATACAATACTCTCAATATAGTTGAGGATAAACCAAAGCAGAGGCGTGTCAACGTGTGTGTGGGCATGGAATGGGGGTGGGGCAGGAACGTTTCCTCCACAAATTCGTGATATAGACCTGGTGGCGGATGGCTGATACTGTAGTATATGAGATAATGTTAAAAATGCTGACGCTGTTGTACATTAGTAATGAATTGATTCTCGCATTTAGAAGAAACTTGATAAACCGGTACTTGTCTCGGACTCAGGCAAGCTGGACTCGAACTCGTTTCAAACTAAGCAAGCTAAACTAGATTACATCTCTGGTGTTTTGGATAAAGAACTTACGATAGAGAGGTGGCCATTTCACCATAATTCACACGGAACCATATCTAATATGTGACGCGATGTAAAGTACCGGTACTAATGCACGGATGGTGAAATTGAATACAGAAGCGAGAAATACTATGTTGTGCTTGAAGGGTAAACCTCAGGAGGCATGATCCAAAATTACTTGCCCAACGACAAGCTTATCGATGCAGTCCAAACATGCAGTCTGAAAATACATTAATGTTTACATGCCACTGGCAACAACGTATATGAATAACTAATAGACAATTGAGGCATTACGTCGGAACAATGCTAGTAATGTAAGCATATGCGTATAAAGGATTATACGCACTGAATCACCAAGTAACAGTCAGCATACACCCCTTTAGTTTCAGTAGTCTAGGATTGCAATATTGTAATACCTCCGAAAGCGAAAATTCTCCAAACTTACTAGAAGTCGCCTGTCCTCATTTTTGGAATTTCAAATATTTTCTGAGTATTTTGCTCCCTCGCTGATGGAGTAAGCTAACCTTCTGTCCCAAGTTACTGCCATGTGGGGAAATTACCCCAGGTTTGCACGCCTATGCTATGCTCAGGGTCGGATTAGGAACTTGGTGGGTCTGGGGCTGATCTCCAACAAGAGGCCTATGATGATTTCCGTCTTGGGGGGTGGGTCTGAGTGGAGGGGTGTCCCCCTCCTCTTTGAGAAAGTTTTGCTTTGAAAGAGGGCATAGATGCAAAATGGTGCTATGATCTACTATCATTTTCCATCTTTCTAAGGTAGAATATTAGAATTTTAATTCTCCTAGTAAATAACATCCAAATTAATCACTTTTCGATCAACAAACTATCTACTTTCAAATTGTTCGATATGAGGTCCAATTCTAACCAGCTAACTTTCATATCCCAAAATAAAGAAATGAATAACGAAAGTTGGCTTAAATGGATGTCTTTCTTTGCTTGCTATACTAACACGGTCCAATTGATTGGATGATCAGTACTCTACCCTGTAGCTATCGATCCAAAACTAGAAACTATAGCCTTTAGTGCTTTCAACGACATTTAACTTTCTCTTCACTGCCTGGTCTAAGCTGACCAATCTTTCTGATTCTGTTACTTTAAGAAAAAAATATAAACTTGTCATCAGACCACCTTCAGCCTTGAAATTATTAAAAGCCTCAAAAGTAGAATAAAAATATCTAATCCAGTTGTAAGAGGGAGAGATTAAGTTATGATGGAAGCTCGTATTATATCCGGTTGCTGCATTTCGACAATACCTTGTCGGGGTATAGCAACCGGGCAACATTGGCAATCAGTTTTAGAATAAACATCTTAGCCCCAGTACGTGAAATTTGAGCTAGACAGTCTGTGTTTAGTCTTATTTGTATTTGGTTGAATAGAGAACAAGACACAAGAAACCAAAATGAGAGTGAAAGAAATAAAAACTTCAAAATGTCAAAAAGAGTTTTTTAAGTGAAATATTTTCTTCGTGGATTATTTCGCTTCAGAAAGCACCAATTTGGTAATATTTTTGAAGTTCTTTTTGGAGAGTTTGGAGAAAGGAAGAGAATGTTATTTACCTCGATCGCCTTGGGCTTAGTTTCTCTCCAAGCTGCCAGGGCATTGCTCTTGCGTCTCTCGGTCATTGCACCGAAAGGCTATGATAATCGCACCGCCTTCTTCTTCCTCGTATGTGACATAACGTTCAACTATTCAGGGAGGCCCACGGTTAAGTACCACCTCATGTGCATTATACCTATAATATTTCTTTCTCTCCAACCTTTGTTCTTATATTCTCATTGTCGTCGCTAGTCGTTGAATCGAGGGCTAAGAGGTGCCTTACCTATGTTCACCAGGTCTGCCAGGATATTACACTCTCATCGCTGGTCATTACATCTAAGGCTATAAGAAAAGCGTAGCCTATATACCAATAAGCTGACAATAACACATCCCTGATCGACACTACCCCCTTCATCCCCATTCATCGTGTGCCCTGGCGTCTTCATTTTATTTACAATCGTTTTTATTATTTTTAATGATTATGAGTTGATTTGATCTACTTAAGCAGGCGAGCAACATTATAATGGGACGGGTGGGTAGCCTCACGGAACCGACAAATTGTGAAAAATGGGTATCCTGAGCAGAAGCAAGTGGCCCGATGGCACTGGCAAACTATAGCTAATGGTTGTCTTGATCAAAAAGTTTCGGCGCTGATGATATTATATTTTAGTGTCGTTTATTCCGTTCAGTATAAATTTAAACAATTTGGTAAAATATAAAAATATTTACCACATATATAAATATAAAATAATATGTAATAAAACATTGTTATAAGATGCTAAGATGAAGTGTCACACGTCAAAACCCTAATTTAAAAATGATATTAACGGTTCCAAATGCCCAGATTTAATCAATAATGTTGCACAATAAATACAATAATTTGTAAATAGTTGTCTTCCCTTCTCGGCCTCTTGGCTAATATCATCAGGGCCGTAGCGAAGGCATTATTATTGGGGGGGGGTGAAGATGAAGGTTGTCAGATGAAGATTTTTTTGACATAAATCAGACCACAATTAGGGCCGAATTACTCCGCCAAAATGTTCTCCCTCGGGCAGGCGCGTAGCCAGACTTCTCGGTGTGAGGGGGCAAAATGCAATCATCGTCCCCAAAAATGTTCGCGCGCCCAGCGTATGCATACAAGCATATACACATATAGGCCTATGTATATAGCCTACTTCTATATATATATACGGTACATTAAACAATTTTGGACCTCTTTTAGAAATTTGGGTGAACGGTAGATATGGTGTGCGCGTAGCTCGCTATGGCCCTGAATATCATGTGTAGTTTTCGTTTCAGTTGGTTTCAGCTATACTGTGATTTAGCTCATAGTGGTGTGCCCTCATAGGCTACATCGAAGCTATGACCGACAGTGATGTTGGCTTGAGTTCCCATGGAATGGCAATGAGAAGGTTGAGAAGTGGGCCGATTTTTCGTCCTTCGGGCATCCCATTTGGGGCCAGGGTTTCTAAAAACCAATAGTTGTGTTCTGTATTTTAACCATGAGTGAGGATTTCGTAGATTTCTACTAGAATTCGTTAAATGATTTGTTATTGGAACATGTGAAGGGTTGTTTTGGTCAAGTTGAATTTTGTTTATTGGTAGGAGGGGGTTAATCAACACATTCACTTTAAACTATATAATTTACAGAACGTTTATAATTTAATTGGTTACTCACTAACTGTGGTTCCTCCTGCTAGTTCGAAAAAGAGAATAGCATTAATATTGCAATACTTGGTTTAGGAACAACGAAGATGTACCGGTACCTTTATGGTCTATTATCGTACTTGCTTAATAGGATTTAGGTCCGAGTCGGGCAGCTGCCTGTGGTATGTTTAATGTTTGTCATCTTGTGGGTAATATTCATCCATCCAAATATATTTTGATGGCATATTTTAATCATTATCATTGTTTTATCATGTTTGAATAATAAAAAGCATGAAAATATTGTTTGTATAAAAATTGGGTGGATTGTAGGTGATTGAAATGGTTTTATTATAAATTATTATAAAATATTTTAATATTATGCAATTATGCAATTATTATGCGGCATCACAGCAATTCGTAGAGCATGGTATACCATTGTAAACGTCCACCGTTTCCAGCTCAAAATCCAAATAGTCATGTACGGAAATATGCGCCATGACTTCCCGTGCAGGTAAACAGCTATCTTATGCCGGGTACCTTACGTCAGATGAACATTTCCGTGGTGGCCAAACATGTGAAATATTGAATTTATTGTGTCGACTGGGAGATTAATGGTGGTGTACCATATTGTGCGTAATAATTGTTGTACTTTTTGTTATTGGTAGTTTAACCCTCATACGTCTTTACAGTGTCTACGTGGACATGCCTGTATACGTCATTACAGTGTCTACGTGGACATGCCTGTATACGTCATTACAGTGTCTACGTGGACATGCCTGTATGCGTCTTTACAGTGTCCACGTGGACACGAAACTGCGAGTAGCTACCTGAAATTCAAACAGGCCGTGACGGATCCCATTGATTGATTCACGGATGTCGCGTCGGACCATCGAAACTACTCAGTACAGTAAGGGCTAATAATAAAAATACTGGATGGACGGTATGCGGGTGTTGTACTGCAGACTACAGTGGTACCTGCAATACTAGCACGGTGTATTAGAGTTTTAACTCGCATTATAAACTTCGTAAATATATAATATACACTTTTAATTTTGGTAACGGACACTGTAAAATAAAAAGAAAATGGGTTTCTTGAGCCTATATCTAAAACAGAATAAAAAGATTGAGAATTGGTATTAAGCTTGACAAATCTGATTATGGTGAATATAGAGTACGGTAATTGATGTAAACGTCAATTCTTAAATCTAGAAGATTACACTTCAATACTGTGTTTAAAAACCAAATGAATACCATGAAGCCATACACATTATACCAAGTTCATAATAATTTACAAAAGCCCTTAAGGGCTTATAAATGCACTTCATCAATATACTTCAATTTCAAAAATGTTTGAATTATTCTTCTTCAATTATAGCGGATTTAAACCTCGCTTGACGATGCATATCAAAGATAATTACAACCCTACATATGTATATATTGCATTCATGGCATTGGATTAACGGTAATAGGACGCGCTTAAAGTCACTAAGTCACTTTTCATTAAAATAATACTTTGTACATTTTAACTCGGCGTTCGTCGTCGTTCTTTATAATGGTGTTTAATCCTGCTGAGTTCGCTAAAGCACTTTTGCGGCTAACCTTCGTCAAATACCTTCTGATATCATTCGATGGTTAGGGCAACCGTTTGTCGTTTGAGAGACAGCTCTGCTGCTCATAACAAAGATTGTTAATAAATTACAAATTGTTTTGCAATCTCAAATGTAGGCAGATTTAATTTTATTTGTTTACAAGAAAAATCGTGAAACCAAAAATACTCGTTATTCACGTCATTCGCGTTGATTGGGCGTGGAACCATCTAATACAATTTTAAAATAAACACATAAACACCATCGATCCAAGACCATATAATATTTTGGTATGTGGGGTGCACCACGCCCTTCGGATACTCAGCAATTATTTGAAAAAGTAATCAAACATAATTTAATAAATGAAAGAGAATAAACATATCCTGAGTTTTTCAATGTATGTTGTGTAATTATCGTATCACAGGACACCGAATCAAACAATATACGAAGGCATACAAGGGCATCGGAAACTCTGCAGAAGGTCCACCAAGCGAAGAAAATGCTTAATAGGCCAATAATAGTAAGGGTACTGATATATGCTACCTTCTCTAGTTATCTTAGTATCTCGTTATAAGTTAAACACGAGTTATAGATGTGCATATTATAACAAACATAAATGAATAGCAAAATATATTGGTATACCAAGTTAGAGAATTATAGGGTCGTAATAAGAGATATTATACAAATAAAACGGTTTCATTTTATAAATTTACGGTATATAAACAGTATCAAATACTGCATAGGTCAGTTAAAACTAATGAAGCTTTATCATTTATATAGACAGGCCGGCTATATGTTGAATCACGCATGTGATGCTAACTAAAAAGATCATTCATCCTGTACGAGCGAATTTAACCCTATATATCATTCTATATTAGGCTATATTTTCGTCAAAAAAGATCGTTACCCTGACCATATTAAGTTATCATTCATTGCTAGTTTGAGTATTTCGACAGCGAAAAGTGCCAAACACTGACGCCGCCGACCTCCCTAGTGGCAACACCTGGCTCGCCCAGTCACCTATTTTTTCACAATGTATCCCGCTGACATTTTTAAAATTGTTGCGTTCATTTTTTTCTTCAGAGTCAGGTACTGTTTTGAGACAGTCATCGTTGTCATAGCAACGGAATTTTAACTCACGGTGGGGTTACCACGCTTTCAATACCCACCGACAGCCCGATGACCCGCGGGCGCCCTTCGGGCCAAACGAGCCCATCTCACGTATCTAGGCTACCATGTCGAAGGCGCGTGACATTGCGGACTTTACCCGATGTCTTTTCGTAACTTCTCGACGAACACACCTGCAAATGTGATTGACTTAATTGAACTATGGCGAAATCCATCGTTTAAAGGGTCTGCAACTATCAGAAATACCAACTTAGAGAGATTAATATTATTCACATGTAGGAAACATTTATATATATATTGTATGAACACATGCAGCTTCAGCACGAAACATTAACATTTAAAATACATTATTCTTCAATCTCATTTATTGACTCTTGTATTATAATATATGCAACATAACCATTTTGTACATGGATTAAGAAAAAAACTTAGAAACGGAGACATTTCGTAAGAGATCAGTGATTTTGATATTCTGCATAAAGTAGGAATATGTGTGTAGTGTGTTAATACCATCAGTATGGCCGAACTTAAATTACATTCGTGTTTGCCATCGTGTTCAAAATCGTGCTAAATAAAGAAAATTAAACATTATGCACTGAAAATGGCCGGTGCAAAATCGTGACGTACGGTACGGTAACACATATCTTATACTACATTTTGCAAGATGGTAACGTCGTTAATCAGACATCAAACATATATCAAATAAAGACGTTGCAATACGTTGAAAGAGTTTCATTAAACATTTTTTATTAACCAATCATCACAGATGAATATAAGGATTGCAAAATATTTTCGATCCTGATGTTAGTATTTCCCTACTTGCACGCGAAAATACGGCCCTATGTCAGCCCACAATTGCAATAAATGACCTACCTACCCACTGTTCAAACGAGACCAACCGTATTATACACAACGGGTCTCACGCCCGTAGATCAATGAAAGATGAAAGGAGAAAGAAAATAACTTCGGTCAAATTCTCTCAAAAGTACCCCTTATCGCATGTCTTCTTTTCCACAATTTATGAAGTGGACGGTGATGTTGGCGATGGCAACGACCGAATATTGTGCCGCTAAGGATGTATATTGCCTACTATAATATGGTCCGTTCATTTATGCATGCCTTCCATTAAACACCACGCTCACTTACATTTTGGTAAATCTGCAAACACGCCTCCTGCCAAGATTATGCAAGTTTGATTAATAATGATTCTGTTATGTTTCATAAAATGTTCGTGCGACGTCGCAAATAAATCAATTTGCTTTGATGATTTCTGACGTACTGGCCTTGCTTCAGTTGCAACAAAGTTTCGTAAATCTGCCATATAACACACTCTCCCTGTACAAATAATGTAAGTGTCTTTTCAGAAAACAAAACGATATATTTTTAGTTTATAGTGATATTTTGTGAAATAAAATTATTAAAATACAGTTTGAATGGCAATTATTTTGTTATGTTCATACAATGTTCTTGCAACATTAACTAAATCAATTTGCTTTGACGATTTCTGACGTACGGTACTGACGTTGCTTCCAATGCAATACAGTTTCGTAAATCTGCAATAAACACACACTCCCAGTAAAAATTACGGTAGTGTCTTTTTAGAAAACAAAACGATCAAAAGTTTACTTTATTTTGACATTTTAAATTCTGGTCAGATGATGGCTACTTCGGTAAGATTCAAAATATCCCTCATACCATCCATTAATTGACTTGACTTAATATTATGATAAGGTATATTGGCCTATCACACCGCAAGAAAATAAAGCAAAGGTTTTCTCCTCTCGATTTGAAAATATTACGCGACATGGATATGTAATCATTATAAACATCATAGCAGGTTCTTCAATTATTTATCTGTTTCGAGACCTACAACTCATTGTTCAAGTAATTTCACACCCACGTTACTAATACAATCCTGCCTTTATTCGGTAAGAGGTTCAAACTGAATTGTCAAAATAATATGTTCTTATAAATAACGACAATCATTGAAACCAAGTCATTTAATATTTCGAAGTTCTACCCAAACCATGTTGCAATGCATTTATTATTTAGTGTTGATCCTTGTCAGCTTATATACATCCGATAGAGAAAACCCCCATAAGAAAAAAAGTTTTATGTATTTCCTTAGAGCGATTACTTAAGTGTGAACAAACTTACTATTTCTGTGGTTCGACGATACGTTTAGGTTTCTTAATGAATCTAAGTTTTAGATATGTCTTTTATTTGTAACTTATTTGTAACTATGTTATAATACTGTTGATATACCTTGGCGCCGGAAGAACACTAACTTAAATATATTTGTACAAAATAATACTAATTAACTTAATTCCCAGAATGGGAAACTAATCGCATGGAGGTGACATGACCCGTCTCATACAATCAAGGATGTTCTTGTTGACCTTTAAATTTACAAACTAAACTTAACTAAATACATTATGCATTACCTCATCCTCTCCCAATAAATATTTTTAATCCAATCGACGTCCGTGACTAAGCATACAAATGATATTCATATTTTGGTATGGGGTATACCCAGTGTTCGATCTGTTTTGAGGAGGTTAGTGTTCATCATGGAGACATTTTAGTAGCGTGCTCATTCTATGACATTTTCCTTGGTTGAAGGGGGGTGGGGTCCAGAGTTTTTGCTGCTACGTACCTGACTCTGGTATTCAGGATACCATGTCATCCAGTGTAGCAACCGAAATATTCCTTGT
>JAODAF010028148.1:0-11976 GCA_027574765.1 Molpadia intermedia
AATTACACACACACATAAGCCAACCGGGGGAGATAGTCCATATTATATTTTTGGTGGGGGGGGGGAGGGACAGGAAGCCATATATATAACGTGGCATAAACTACGTTGCACCGTAATTTTGATTGCATCGCTCAAATTTGAGGTAAGCATGCAGTCCCGTATCCCCCCCTCATCGCTGTCGCTGGCTATGCCTTGAGTATGAGTGGACAGTGGCAATGTTCTGCTTCATATTACCATGTCTGCAAGATCAGGCTGTTCAAGCTCTGCTTGGACTTGACTAATCTAGTCGTGCATGTATTTAACCATTTCCATGCTGGTTGTATTTTGCACCTCTTCACACACCCTCTTCCCAGCGCTGCCTATTTCTGATGGTCAGCACTTGTTATATAGTTACCATCTGTAAATATGTAGTGCAGATAAGTTTAGATAAATTTGGACACCAAAATAAACAATGTATGGTAATATTTGGTGAAATAAATGAATCTATGAATTTATGAACATGATTTATTTTCCATGTTATGTTGGTTGGTTACGTACAGCAGCATAGAGCCTAACCCTAGCCTAGCCATACATGTATCACAAGGGATGACTGAAGATTTGTCATACCTTTTGCTACTTTCATCGTTCAATCCCCATGTGTATTGAATGTTTGTTAAATGATCCAATCACCATACATTATTCGAGTAGAAATGTTGTGATTTGTCGATTGGTGCTAATTTTATCAATAGAGGAGGGGGTAATGCAACTATGCCAAAATGGCAAAAACTAAAACAATTATCTAAAATAATGGCATCTGTGAGCAGGGAGGGTCGTGGCTAAAATGCGCCATATGCTGAATGCTTCAGTACTATCTTACCATTGTGTTGACGTTTCCAATGCACTCAAATGTGAAGTCCATGCCCCCATCGGACATCTCGACCATGGCTTGGGTCGTAGACTTATCGGATTCCTTCGGGTTGAAGAAGTCAGTGGCACCAAATTTCATCGCTACAAAACGCGAGAGAAAAACAGTGGATTTGATATTAGGACTATGATACAGAAACATATTTTGTATTTTGCAAGATCATGGGTTGCAGTCTGTTGGAAATTGATTTGTCAAAGTCTGTAGTCCGAGACCAGACTCTATAACTCATTTAATGGGGTTATCAAGTTGAGTCATAACTCACTACATCCAGGCTGATTTTAACAAAGATTTGCTCTGGTGTTGTATATGTGGTGGTGTTTATTCATGATATATAATAATCCGCCACGGGCATTGCATGGGTACTCATTATAGTACCCCCAAGATCCACCCTGCTGTGCTCATGTCTGAGTGAAAAATATTGATTAGCTTCTAATCTCAGTCACAGTTGAGCCCAGATTCTGTGAATCAAGCTCAAATATTTTCTTACCTATATCTTTCTTGCTGGGATTAACATCAATCGCAACGATAGATTTAGCCCCTGCTAGTTTACATCCAGCGATTGCTGCCAGTCCTACACATCCAACACCCCACACAGCACAGTTGGAATCTTTTTCAACCTGCGAGGATAGAAACAAGAGAAAACAATAATAATAATCTTTATTATATTCAATTACCCTTCCTAGGGTTAACAAAATACATTTGAATATTTTATATTCTAAAGTTAAGAACACAAAACAATTTCATTGTGTCAATTATTTGTCCAATAGACATTTCCAGTCCAATTCTGTCCGTTCATTATCCTTTCATTCTAATAAGATTAACCATCACCCCTGTCATGACATTGTTGTTTTTTGTGTCCCGTAAAGAATACCGTAAATCGTTTAACTCGATTGGCGAGACAACATTGACGTATGTAGCCTATAGTCTACAGTAGTTGCACGAAATGTTCGCATAACGACAAATGTTGCATTCATATTGTGCTGTAACCACTACAATTTGTAGTATGTTTTTCTATTTCTGGATTATGTTGAAGTTTACCGGTATGTAGTTCTTTTGCTCCTGTCCAATGTTCTTTCAGTCTTGTTAAGAAAGGGGTGTATAAAAAGAGAAAATATTAACGGGTTATTTTTCATTAGGGGCTAGGCTAGCCTATGTTGGGTATTTTGATTACGCCTTGTCGTTATGTGTATAGGTTTGAACTCGGTTTTAAATACTTGACGCTAGCTGAAGGGTTCTACTGTCCACTGTTTGTTTTTCATTATTCTCCCTTTTTTGTGCATATTTGTTTAATATTATTGTGTGATTTGTTCGGAATGGGGAGCTTTCGGTGTTGTTTTCGTTTTGGCTGATGGCCCATTTTCGTCTCACGTTAGAATTAACACTAGGGATTTTCCAATGACGTCACAGACGTACGGATGCCCGTTTGTGCCGGCGGGTTGTCGGTAGGCAAAAATTTTAGCTCGGCTGTTTTTTACTGTGTAATAGGGATTTATTTTTATACATGACTTAGTGTGAGTTTTTCTTAAGTGTGTTTACCTGCTTAGCCTATATTTTAAGTGCATTTTCCTTTCTTGTTTGTATTTTTCAGAAATCACACACAGTTGTTGAATGGTACGATACTGGTAATAAACGAGAAGCACAAGACAATTTAATTGACGTCTTTTCATCTTCAATAACGTGTTAGATATTTCCTTCATAAAAAATTCACCGATTTCACAACATCCTATATATCAAGACATATTAGACTTCAATGCTAGTTGTTCTAATTCGTTCTGTATTTATTTGTTACAGATGCCAAGAAGATCAACACTACACAGTTGCGCCCTAACCTTAAGTCGAATTAACACAGACATAAAAGTTATGTCAGCATTAAATCAAATATATGTTAGCATATATTCGAATTTATCGTAGCATATATTCGAATTTATGTTAAATCCAATTAATGTCAGCATAAATTCCAGACTTCTGTCGTCAACCATAAACGCCAGCTGGTTAGTTTGATCTCATGCTATTTTCAAGATCGAAATAAAACAAATTGATTGGCATCGCTGATAAAGGGAAGGTGAAAAGTGTTCAAAATTGATATTCGACATAATTTATTTTTACCATTTTCCGTCTAGACTACTTGTTTGTCCTATTTTAACTCAAGAAACACGTTATCAGCTAAGAAATTCTTGTGGGGATTGCCATTTTCGCCATCACACTGCTCAAGAAATAGAAGCATTGAGTGGGCAAGATTAATATAAAATGAACTCGGAAAATGCATATCTCAAGTTTATTGTTGAAACTTTAACATGGCGTAGAGATATACAAGGTGGGCATGTGATTATGTAAAGAAATAGATTTGCTCCCTTTTGAAAAGCATCCGATCCTCCAACCATGTAGCTGTAAAGAGAGCTCTTCCACTTTGTTATATTGATCGTTGAAGGGTGAAAAATTAATGATAGTTCCTTCTTGTATCCGGGGTGATGTAGTGTTTTCGGTACGGGATCCTTTTAATAAAATAGCTACATACGGTAGGCTATTTTATAAGTCCTAGCCTATCGACTGACTAAATAACGTTGTGTCTTCTTTCTTCTTGCCGATCCAATAAAACGAGAGAATAAATAAATCAAATTTGCTGAATGTTCCTTCTTGTAGGCTATATTTTAAATGATTTCCTTTCTTGATAAAAATGATTGATTGTCAATTGATTAATTAAAAAGATTATCTCCAAAATCGTACTTACAGTTTTTCGCTCTGATTTTCAAGTGCCCCGTTGCCGGCTTCGACGAAAATGATACAAAATTCTACCCACGCTATCGTTCTGCACAAGCGCCAACTAACCGCTTTGATTGGCTCAAGAGACATCTGTATTTCTAGGAGTCTGAATAACTCCACCCACCGGTAATACTCATTACACTTAAGCTATCATAATAAGTATTCACAGCAAGGATTTCCTTATTTGGCAATGTTTTCTTCCAGCGTCTCTGGACCTTTCCAGAAACCAGCGACGAACGAAGGCGGCAAAAGACCTGCACAGAAAGCGACCAGACACCATGGCCCCGATCAGAAATACTCTAAAACAAGGATTAATTTAAGAAATTGGTTCTATAAATATTCTTGACTGACAGATCTCTCTAGCCCATTCGTCACGTACACCACAGATTGACGGTTTATAACTGATAACAAAATGGCAGATATTAAAGGAGGGTTTAGACTATTATTACATGGCAATAATTTGAATGTCTGTATATACACAAGCTTCAGCAATTACGTCCTGTAACTTACAAACTATATTTTCTATGCCATCGAAACCTAACCCCACTACTCACGCTACACATACTAAGCATGCATTAACATTAGCTGACTGTTGCTTCATTAATATTATTTGACAAAATCACAATACAAGCTGTAAAGTAATTGTTATACGAATATTTATTCAAACATTTCTATACAATACAGTGTCGCATTAAGAGTGTAGATGTCCTAAAGCTAACGGAAAGGAAGGGCAGATATGCAACATGCAATTCATATCCGTAATAACACAATTTGGCAATTTGACATATGTAGCTTCAAATACAGATACACCTATAGTTTCCCTGAACATTTTGAAAATGCATATCTGAAATTGAAGTGCCTAAACAATTGATTAGCCTATGAGTTAACCCGCCCCGGTTACAATAAAGTAACAATATAATAATACAATTCCCCAGCCCTAAGGCTAACCATAATTTTAACCAAAACCAGATTACGTGTTTTCGCCCCATCCATGAGTCCATGGGCGGTTCCAAGTATATACCATACAAATAAAAAATAATAAATGTGATATATTACCATATTTCTTTATTTGAACAAAAATGAATATTTTCTTAGCATCCATCCGTCTTAAGTTGTCAGTATGTATTGTGTTGTTACTAATGTTGCAGTATATGTGTTCTGGTTTGCATACAGTATCATAACGCACACATCATATATTGCATGTTCCAAATATTGTCTTAAGTCAAATTATGTATTCACATTCGTGCAAGCACACATTGGTTAGCGTATAACTTTTAAGTAATCTCAAATGGAATATGATCGAAAATGGTCGGCATAAGAATCATCAATCACTAATTAATTTTGCAACTTTTTTTAAAATGTTCATTAAATGACCTCTGAATGAAATATCACCTCATTTAAAGAGAATATTACACAATGTCACCTAATAATGTATATACTAATGATGCTGGATTAAGTAAGGATTATGTGATAGTACGGCAATTCATCAATCATTAATATATGCTTGGTGTGAAAAAGTATTATCATCATCATGATGAACATGATCGACATTTTCATAGACATTTTCATTCTTATCTGGTGCATGCGACGTCATTAGTTGGTCAACATCTTTTCCATCTGTTTTTCTGCAACATTTCCTGAAAACAATCCATGAAATGCAGATTATCACGAATAATAATATCACGATACACACTACAATAACCACAATCATTGCAATAGAAAGACCGGTCGAGGTGCAGCAGCGCGGCATCTCATCTGACCAAGTCCCATCAGCATGGCAGATAAGCTGGTTTGGACCAGCAAGAGAATATTGCTCATTACAGGACACAACGATAACGTATCCTACCAAATATACACTTCCATTGACGTAGCCGTTTTCAACAGTGCCAGGAAAACCACAACTAATTATTTTCACGGAATTCTCTGTTACGATTTGAAACTCTTGTTCGTCATGAAGTGTCTCGTTTGCAAAAGAAACACTACCCGTTGTTACAGCGTCATATAGGCATGCTTCGGAGTCACCACAAATCGCTTTTAGCTCATCGTCAACGTCATTGACGTCTGGATAAACCAGATTTGGGATGAAACTGGGAGAGTAGTAAGTAAAAAAGTCAAAAGGAGCAAGATAAGTAAAAGCAGAATTACCAACATCAAGGATCCAGGGAAGACCAAACTCATAATGTATTTGTTCTAGTGAAGAATTCTGGGATAACGATGATCCATCGGGTAGCATGAAGTCATCATCTGGATTTCCATTGAAGTTTCCCAAGAGTCCCATGGTCTGTCCTTTATAGATATCAGGCAACTGCATTATGAATGACATCATCTCTGAAGTGATGCGTACCTTCAACGATACGCCTGAATGGATACGGATGCGGACCTCAGACATATCTGAGTTTACTTCAATGCTTATACCTCGGAAATTCATCCGACAGATAAGATATCCATCAGAATATAGATTTATCGGTGAACCGTCTACAAGAATAAGAGTTTCATTCACACGTGACCTTTGAACTTGGACCGATGACGAATTCTCTGAGGTAAGAACAAATGCTGTGTAGACGCTTGCACTTGTTCCATAAAGAACTTCCATTCGAGCTTGAAATGTCAATTTCTGAATAGACGAAGTTACGAGAGGAAATTCCCCCGCGCCGTTAAAAGTAAACTCTTTTCCATCCAGAGATATAAAGTGGGGATCTCCTGTACCCGTTGTTGGACGTGGTGGCTGATATTCTGAACAATCATCCGAAGGGCGATACTCATAATACATATTGCAATCGCTGCTTAATTCGCAAAATACAAACCATGGGAGAATATCGTACCAAATATGCCAAATAGTACCAAAGTTTAGATTGTTTCCTAAAGCAAACACATCTGGTGTACCACCACCAGGGGGTCCAACTAGAATGTTCCCATCAAATCCGTAGCAACATTGCTGGCCCGCACTTCCAGGTCCAATAGTCGATCGATAACACGATAAAGCCCTTTCGTGAAAGTAGCTAATGGCAGGAGTTTCCTCTATTTTAAAGTTGCCGTCGACACGTACTTGTGCATCTATGCAAGGGCATGGTGTTATATTTTCGAGATTTCCGTGTTTTAAAACATCCAACCAAACTGAACTTTCTGTCGCACTGTTCAGTTGAAGAAACCCACTTGAAATAATAAAAGGAATAGAGGCACTGAGGAATTTGGAAGGTTGGAGGAGAAAGACAATTGATGATGTACCAAAGCGATCCACGTTTTCAAAGATATCCGATGATAGCTCTGAAGGTATAAATGTGTAAATTCCGATATTGTCCAAATTTTTCGCAAGAACAATATCTTCTGACCAAATAAAGCCTTGATTAACCCCAACACCTTTTATTGCAACTTGGATCGAAATATCAATGGATTCTACTGCGTCAATTGGCACCCACTGGACTGAAATTTGGTTATTGTCACTGAAATCAACACTTCCTACTACGTGGTTAGATTGTTCTACATTTACTAGTGGTGGCAACACATCTTCAGAAAGGACGTATATTATACCGCTAAAGGGAAAGGATATTCCAGCATCAATAGACACTTGAACCATTACATACGCTACCTCGTGAAACCTTGGTGTAATGCAGGTAAGAGTGTAAAGGTCATCTCTGTGAGCTGAAACATCAATTTCTCCAGAGCTGATCTGAAATCGACAGTAGGCTTCCACACTTTGACTTATATCACTTTCAAGACACGGTAGCTTTACGGACATACGTTCGCCGCCAACCTCTCGTATGCAAAATGGTTCAATGTTAAAAAGATGCTCGCTACTAGGAAGAAGCAAACCGGCAGCATAGCCATATGACTCACGGAACTCGTAACCATAAACAATTACTGATATAGCAGAGGAGTTTTCGTAAAAGCTTTGTTCAACGAAGTAGAAATCTTCACCTTTGGGAACTTGAACGATGAACAAACTATAATCAGTACCAGGAATGATATGATTTGTTATGTTATTGTTTTCGCTTCTAAGAACATACTTATCATTCAAAAGAACACTATCCGACTCGTTTGATTTTACAACAATGTTAAGAAAGTTAAAGAATCCGTCGTAATCTTGACTTGATTTTGGTGGAGTAGAAAAGCCAAACCTATAACTAAATTGATTTTCACTTACTACTTGGATAATGGATGGATCGACTAAATCTCCGTTAATAGTCCTCAACACCTGCAAAGCAGATGCTGGTTGACTTGTAGTGATGATTCCGCTTCCTTGGAGTTGTATCTGTAAGAATTCTCCCGACTGTAACGTTATCGCTACATTGCCTGGTGTGTTGACTACTGTGTCTTCATAGTACGCATGTATGTTATATATAGAAACATCGTAAGCCGTACCAGTTCCAGTGTATATATGAGATGTACCCCAACTGTGTACAGGCACAATCTGTTCACTGAGAACATCACACGCAGATCCGGGGGTTGCTGCACATAAATTACCACTAAACATGGCGACTGGTTTATTAGATTCAATGATGCTGCCTCCAATATATTGGATACTTGCAACGAGCTGTACAACCTCATGTTTATTCACGTTGAACTGTAAAGTGTTCCCAGAAAAGTACGTTGTATTTTCAAACGTCACATCCGCGGTAAGTACAACATGTACAGACGTGTTATCCTCCACACCAACAACCGCAAAAAGAGATGCTAGATTTTGGTCATTCGTTTCGTTATGTCCCATTGCAACGTAGGATACTCCAAGGTTGCTGACTGGGATTGCCAAGAAAGCATCCGTTGTGTACGGTTGGTAATTAAGACCATACACTGTGACATCGTTATCTGCTTCCACTTCAATGACTTTGCTGCTACGTTCAGATTGTGTCCCAAGAAGTAATTCTGGTGGGAGTTGGGTTCGACGAGACCCTCGAGCCTCTATCTGGAACGTAGTCTGGTATGGGGAACCGTTAATATTGTATTTGCTACTTAACGTTACCGTCGTTGGACTGTTGCTGAATGACACCACAATAAGGGACAGTTCCGCATCTCCAATGTCTGATTGGTAATTGCCCGTAAAGGCAATAATAAAATACTGACCTCTTGTGATGCCTGCACAAGCTCCTTGCACCCCTTTAGCGAGGAGTCCTATGGCAAAAACAACGATGAACCACGTCCTGCAATCCATTTCTGTTGAGATATAAACAACATACATAAGCGACAGCCGAATACTAATGAAAGGCCAGGAGAAAATTCACATTAGGTCCCATTGAATGGGACCCAATGGGATCCCATTGAGTCCCATTCAATGGAACTCAATGTGGAAATTGGGACATTGCCAATGGGATCCCATTGAGTCCCATTCAATGAGATCCCATTGGACTGGATCCCATAGATTCCCATTGAATGGGATCCCATCAATTCCCATTGAATTGAATTGAACCTAATGGGAACATATTGTATCCCATTAGGTCCTATTAAAAAATCTCGTTGGGTCCCATTAAAATTCGTAATGGGATTTAATGGGATTCAATGGGAATTTTCTCCTGGGAGGCCAGGTATTTGTATTACGAATTCTCACCAACAATATACCTGCATATTCACGATACTGCAATGGACAATAAAATAAACATATTTATTGCCAACCTATTCATGGGCAATTTCGAGAAAAAATGTTGATCTCGAAAATATTGGCGCCTCAAATTTGGCTAGTTTTTATTGAATGATATCTTCATAGTCCTGACCCACACAGAAGAAATCTAATTATGCTAATATGGGAATTTTATCCTATCATTAAGTTCACTGCTGACTACAAATGGCAGTATCCACATTTTGGCACCACGGGTACTATCGAAAATAGCATACTCAAAATAGATTTGTGTAACAAACCAACGGCAAAGCACAATTACCTACTTCCCAGCAACGGTACCCACCAAAGTTTACATAAATATACTGCACATTCAGGCATTGCGTATAAATCGTTATGCGTTATTCTTCTAAGACAAATTTCCCGTACCAAGGAACAGTCTGCACACCTTTGTAATAGACAATATTTTTATGGAACTCTTGAAAGTTCTAAGAAAGTCGGAGAAATCCCCCGTCCTTAAACGTTGACTTACAAAGTACGCCAACAAACTTCCAAAGGGTACATTTGGTTGATCAGTATTATATCACCCAAGCGTCCATTTCTTGCTAGAATCATTCGTAAACCATTATCTACAGAACACATTACGTTTACGAACTACTTTTTTTGTTGTTGCCTATTCAATATGAATATTTAGGCTAGATTTTTTAGCAAATGCCTACCAGATGCCAATATTGACAATTATATGGCTCCTATCACTGTCACTTCAATTGCAACACATGCGCTCTTGTATGACCCTACACGCTTACACCAAATATGTGTCAAAGGTTCTAAATACGCATGTGAAATGCTTTTATTTGTGCCAATGCCACTTATTTTACACTTATTATTCAGCAGTTACCTGTGAGGAGGTGTGAAAACATGAGACATTTGCTACCAAATGTTTCAGCTGGCCCAGGAACATATTTATTTGTGTGTGACAAATTGTCAAAACATCCATGTTTCACACTTTTTCCTACACATGTGGCTCACATGTTTTCACACATTTGCACCGGTTTTTGACACACATGAAAAACTGTGTCAAAATGTAATTCAAAGAGTCAAATCGGTTCCAAAAACACATGTTTATACACCATTTTGTAAGAATACAAATTCATTTGCGAGCAATCAAAGTGCACACCCATTCCATATTTGAACAATTGTTAATTGCTTATTCCAAACATTGTATATTGGATATACTAATATATATATACTGCAATTTATGGGAAAGGCAGTATCGGTATATCGGAGAAACCAAAACACACAGCATAGATCAGCTGTCGAGACACAAAATGTTGACCACACAATCGCACACCACTTCACATTTGATCCATAATATGATTCAACTTCATTTCCATTGATCAAACTTCTTCATGAACAGACAAGTCAGGAAAGTCATGGAAAACTTTTAAGAAAACTTTTGAAACCACAGTTGTTTTTAGCATGAACATCATAATTTATCTGCATTATTAAAATAATTAACAATTTAATTATAAAACTCATCTGTCAATTGTCCAAGAAGCTTCTAACTTGCCAGGAAGCGGAATTAATATTTTCATTTGTCTTGCTTTCAACCACTTATGAATATTATCAGGAAGCAACGTTTTATCTACCTATTGTCATGTTTCAACCCATCACTCTCCTAAATTATGTGTAATTACTTAACTGTCTTCCTTAAAGATTCTAGGGGTCCTAATACTAAGCTAAATGATCAGCGTGAGATATTTGCCAATACTTTTGAAACTACTTTTAACATCCACGAAGACGATATTTTATATGAGGATTTCAAACACACCATTGATAGATTTATGATAGCTAATCATACTTGCTTTAGATCCATTGTATCTGATATCTTAGGGCTAGACCAGAAGATGATAAAGTTATAGCTAAGACTAAAAGCAGCTTATCTTCTGATAACGATGGGGTTTTCTATTTAACCTATCTATTACTCATTCCGTAATGGTCCAGACAATAGTCATACAATAATATATGATCTCTTTAGAACTGGGTATGGACGTGAAAGGTAAGTAGTATAGAAGAAATATAATTTCAAAGCCAACAAAGAGCTCTCTAATCCAAAGAACTTCCTCCAATTAATCCCCTGTTTGTTTGTTTTTTGTGTTTCTTTTTTCTGGGTGCAGAAAAATATTTTAATAGGGCGTGGCACAGTGGCCATCAAGTTGGGTGTTTCACCAGGTTCCGTCTTTTGCCAATTTGCAGACGATATTGCCATCTAGACCACAATTCGTTGCATCAATTACAGCATCAACCATCAAAAGGAGGATTTTATTGATATTTGATCCAAATGGCTTGCATTCCATTATGTTTACTAACTCCACTTGCTCCACTTGCAATTATGATAATGCAGTCTTCCTCGGCATTTAAGTTGGAATAAATACCCCTCCATGAAAGTATAAACACAGTTCACTCTCCCTAAATCCGCCCTTGAGGCAAATAGCAGGACGATAACCATCGTAATCATAAAACATTATGTGGAATATATTTGAACATCCATCAGTCTTCGACTTTGTAATTAGACCTTTTAGTATAAAAACTGACGCCAAGGACTCCTAAATAACTTGAAAATTGGGTACTTAGTTATCATTCATAATATTCCATGAAGTCATTTGTTAAAAGCTAAATTAAGAAACTTTCAAACTGGCCATAACCTCAATTTCAAAATATGAGTTTGAATAAGGTATTCACAGTTGTCATAGACATACGAAATTGT
>JAODAF010028259.1:0-11972 GCA_027574765.1 Molpadia intermedia
AGTATTGTCCACTGAGGCTTCTTTGACGAGGGGTGTGGCGACCCCCTCAACATCAGTAACACTGGGAGCTTCTGAAATGCCAAACGCCTCCCAGAAATCTGACAAATCCCCAGGGTCTTGGGAGTAATCCAGGCTGTCTTGCCAGGCGGTTTCAGTGGACTGTGGTGGAGCTTTCTGCGAGGAGGCAGCAGTTGGCAGTATCGGATTAGGGTCAGTCACAGTTTCCCCTTTTGGCTCCCATAGATTATCCTCTCTGGGGGCTACAACAGTGGTCAAGATGGGGGCTTCAACAGGAGTGGAGATGGGAGTGGCAGAGGCTGCAGGGCTTGGTGGCTTTACTTGCTTCATTGCTCGTTCAGGGCGGTCTATTTTCGTCACAGGTGTACGCCTAGGAGAGCTCTCAGGTTCGTCCCGTCGATGTGAGGCCCTGAATTTATTCCGTCGTCCCCTGAAGTGGCAGGTAGCCCAATGTCTCTCCAACTCTCCCTTTCTCTCATAGGAAAACTTACATCGGCCATTTCGACAATGCCATACCTTTCGTGGATGGGCCTTCCCTTCGTGCCTAGTCAACGAAGATTTGTGGTCAAAGCCCCGGTCACACTTCCTGCACTGGTACAGATTCTTTTGCCGATATAAATTCTGAGGGGTGCGCTGAGACATGGTAGACAATGGCTGGTTCAGAAAACAGTGTGAAGGAGAGTGGTTATTGTTGTAGGCCAAAAGTGAACTAAACTGAGCTCACTTCAGTGCATGAGGTATATAACCATTTGTTCAAGGTCCATACTTGTCCCTGGTTACAGTGAACTCCTCCCCATGAAATCATTAGGCCATACATTGTTTGTCCATTCATCCCTCTGGAGTAAATCAATCATCAGTGTCCCAATCCCTAAACAGTGCTGCATCTAACTGTGTGGAGCATCCATTCCCCAAATAACAAGTGGTCATAAATTTTAGCCTCTCTCTCCCTCTCTCACTCTCACTCTCGGTTGACATTCCATGAATTTAGCCTTGTTTGGTCAGTTTTGGTCATAAATGTTGTCACCATAGCGATTTGGCTGTGTCCTGGTTCTGTGGCCATTGTAAATTAGTGTAATGGGTAGACCATTAGTTGAAGTTGCCTGCTTAGAGTCCTTGGCTGGTTCTTCCTTAGTTAAAGGGGTAGTCTCTGTTTGGGTTTCCACTGTTTTAACTTTGATAGGTGGGCAGGTCCATGATGGCTTATCTTCACTCTCATAGGGTTTCAGGCGGTTGTGATGGATTATTTTC
Source organism: Molpadia intermedia (assembly GCA_027574765.1). Taxonomy (NCBI): domain Eukaryota; kingdom Metazoa; phylum Echinodermata; class Holothuroidea; order Molpadida; family Molpadiidae; genus Molpadia; species Molpadia intermedia. The sequence goes on from JAODAF010028259.1 coordinate 1,267, forward strand.
TCCTTACTTCTGGGCCCCTTTCTAATTCGATAAGTAACATCACTGATCTTCTGAACAATGATGAATGGTCCAACCCATGGGTTTTGAAGCTTAGGCGAAATTCCCTTCTTTCTAGTCTGGTCACGTAACCAAACAAACTCTCCTTCTTTGTAAGGATGCAAATGAGCTTTCCGATCGTATTGTTTCTTCTGTTGTTGATGGGACACATTTAGATGTTCTCTTGCATGTTCATGAACACTTTGTAACTTTTCTTGTAATTGTTCGGCATATTTAGTCAACAGCACCTTTTTCTCATTGGGTGGGTTAGGTAACATCAAATCAAGAGGAAGCGTAATATTTCGCCCAAGCATCAGTTCGTTTGGGGTATAATGGGTTGATGTATGAACAGCAGATCTGTAAGCCATCATGACGAAAGGGAGCCATGTATCCCAGTCTTTCTGGTCAGGTGACACTACTAAAGCTAACATATCTTCCAAGGTCCGGTTAAATCGTTCGACCATCCCGTCTGACTGAGGGTGATATGCTGTAGTTCTGGTCTTTTCGATGTCAAGTAGCTTACATATCTGCTGGAATAAGGCCGACTCAAACTGCCGTCCTTGGTCAGTGTGTAGTTCTTGGGGCATACCGAACCGACAAATGAACTTTTTTACAAAAATATCCCCAACAGTAGCGGCCTCTTGATCAGGCATTGGAAAGGCCTCGGTCCACTTAGTGAAATAATCAGAGATCACTAAGATATATTTATTACCATAATGTGACACTGGTAATGGCCCCATTATGTCCATGGCACAACGCTGCATGGGATTCCCAACTATATAGGATTTTAGCTCTGATTTAGGCTTGTGTGAACTCTTTCTCGAGGCACAGGGTTGGCACTGCAGACAATGTTTACGGACGTCGTTACGGTAACCACTCCAGTAAAATTTTGGTCTCACCCGCTCCAGTGTTTTTTGTACCCTCATGTGTCCCGAAAGACGGTGGTCATGGGCCAGGCGTAGGACATCGGACCGAATCTTCAATGGGACCACTAGTTGCCACCAAGTTGCACCCTTGTCGTTTTTGAATCTTCGGTACAGAAGTCCTGATTTCAGCACTAGTTCCTCCCACTTGAGCCAGTAGTTTCTGGTTGCATTGCTTTTGGAAGCGACCTCTTCCCAGGGGGGTTTCTTCACATTGCTATTCTTCCATATCAATATGGGGGATATATCTTCATCTTCCTTCTGCCATTTCTGCAAATCAGATGGACTCCAAGTTTCCATCCAAGAATTTTGAACTTGTGGTGCCTCTGGGGATTCATTCTCTGTTGGTCCACTCTGACATAGTGGTTCTATCTCCTTAGTGACCAGAGTAGCTGCAGATACATGCAGGTGTTGGGGATTAGTAAGTGATGGGACACTGTGGCAATGTGGAGTTTCTGTCATAGTGTCCTTTTGATCTCTCTTTTCTTGGCGTTGACAGTATTGGCAGGGGTCACAAGGTCGTCGAGAGAGAGCATCTGCATTCTGGTGTTTCGCCCCTGGCCGGTGCTCGATCTTCATGTCATATGTGTCCAATGTCTCTATCCATCGGGCAGTCTGTCCTTCAGGATTCTTGAAATTTATTAGCCATCTTAAAGCCCCATGGTCAGTACGGATGAGAAAATGCCTCCCATATACATAGTGGTGAAATCGTTTAACCGAGGAAACAACAGCCAAAAGTTCCTTTCTTGTGACACAATATCGTCGTTCAGATTTTGATAGTGTCTTACTGAAATATGATATGACTTTTTCTTCGCCGTCCTGTTCTTGAGACAGTATGCCCCCAATTCCGTAGTTACTGGCATCAGTGTCGATAATGAATCGGCCTTCTGCACGTGGGAAAGTTAGAACTGGTGCTTCAATTAAATGTCTCTTCAATTGCAGGAATGCTTGGTGACTATCTTCCGACCAGGAGAATCGGTTACCCTTTTCGGTCAGTCTGTGTAATGGTTTTGCTATAGTTGCAAAACCCTTGATGAATCGCCGATAATACGTGCAGAGTCCTAGAAAGCTGCGAACTTCTGTCACGTTTTGTGGTATTGGCCAGTCACGGATAGCTGATATTTTGGTTGGGTCAGTTGAAACTCCATGTTGTGTTATTCTGTGCCCTAGGTAGCCCACTTCATGTTGCAGTAAATGGCATTTCCCGGGAGAAAGCTTAAGACTTGCTGACCGAAATCTCTCTAGAATAGTTGCTAACTTAGTAAGGTGACTTTCAAAACTGGTCGAATGGACAATGACATCATCGAGGTAGATAAGGCACGATTCCCATTGTAGGCCCTGCAGTACACGTTCCATCAGTCTTTCAAAAGTCGCCGGAGCGTTACACAGGCCGAATGGCATAACATTAAATTGGAAGAGCCCTCTATTGGTTGTAAACGCAGTTTTCATCTTATCGGCCTCATCCATCTCAATCTGCCAGTAGCCACTTGCAAGGTCCAGTGTAGAGAACCACACAGACCCACCAAGCATATCCAGGGACTCGTCTATTCTCGGGAGGGGGTATGAATCTTTGATGGTGACATCGTTGAGTTTTCTAAAATCAATACAGAAGCGGGTCGATCCATTTTTCTTTTTCACAAGGACTATTGGTGAGGCCCATGGACTTGATGATGGTTCGATGATGTTAGTTGCCAGCATTTCATCAATTTTCTTCTGTGCTTCTTCCCATTTCTGCAGAGGTACTCTTCGAGGACGCTGTTTAATGGGTGGGTGATTCCCGGTATTTATGGTGTGTTTGACGATAGTTGTCCTTCCGATGTCATCATCCCCCTTACTGAAGACATTCTGGTACTTAGCAAGTAGGTCAACAACCTTTTTCCTCTGTTCCTTACGGAGGCCTGTACAGCTCCTCTGTAGGAGGTCAGAGAGGTACATCGGGGGTTCTCCGTACGAGTTGGTATGTAATGCGTTCACATGATGTGTGTTCGTACAATCCACTTTATCAGCTTCTTCGCATATAGCAATCGTAGTTGTCTGGTGTAAGGTGATTGGCTCTGGTGTCACATTAATCATTCTAACTGGTACAAATTTCTGTGTGGTATTCACCACTGCCCTGGCCACTAGAATACCCTTCCTCTGTACAAGTTGTTCCACTGGTTGTATTACACCCCAGCCATTCTTTGTAGGGTCCCCTTGTAGCTCTCCTATTGTCATCGTCTCGCTCTCTGGAGGCAAAACCACAGTCTCTCTGACTGTAACTCGATAACATACTGGCTCCTGTAGTACTTCCTTCTGGCTGTTCTGTGTTGATTCATTGCCGATAAACAGTCTGTTTTGGCCCATGTCAACGATACAGTTGAACCGTTTCAGAAAATCACTACCCAGTATACCCTCAGATTCTATGTCAGCTACCCAAATCTGATGCTGGCATATCCTTGCCTCCACTTCTAGCATGAAATTGGCCATCCCCAGTACTGGTATTGGGGATCCATCTGCCAAGGACAAACTGTCCACAATAGGTCTCAGCTCTGGACGACTGCTACTAGGAATGTTGTAGTACACCTCTGGCTTGATTAATGTCACATTTGCACCTGTATCCACCAAGTATTTTGTCTTCCTTCGATTGGTATACCCATCAACATATAGGCCATCATCTTGCCCCTCCTTGGCCCCCACTCTGACAGATATCCGTCTTGGCCTGACAATCACTGGTTCTGCCGAGTTCTGGCCTACGAACTCGGCTGTTTCTCGTTTCCCGTCTGTGAATTTGGTTGCGCTACTTGATCAGCGTTTTCACCCTGTGGACACTCGTTTCTGTAGTGGCCATATTCTCTGCATCTGTAGCACTGGACTTTACTTCGGTCAGTCCGTCCCCCACGTCGACCTTGACTTTGATTGGGGTGCTGTTGCAGTCTCTCTTGTATTGCCTCCAGTTGTTTTGCCATGCTCTGTAGTACAGTTGCCAGCTGGTTGTTCTCACTGTGCGTCCCGTGATTTTCTCCTGTCCCCTTGATGTCTCCTCTTGTTGGGTCAGTGGCCTTGGGACCCTCTTCAGCCTGCATAGCCCTTATCAGCTTTCTTCCACCCAATTGGTTTCTTTGTTGTTCAGCTGTGTGGAATGCCTCCAGTTCAATTGCAGCCTTCAGCGCTTCAGTTAAATTGGAAGGTCGGGATTGGTAAACCCCCAGTCTCAGGTCCGGGTCAGAGAGGGCATCCAGGAAGTGGTCCTTGGCCAACGCTTCTTGGACATCAGGCGGGGCTGTTGGGTAGGCTTGTCGGGTGAGTCGGCGTATTGCCTGAGCAACCTCTGGTAACGTCTCATCCTTCTTACGGCTACGATTTCTCAGCTGAATTCTGAAAATTTCATGTTGATGGTGGGGGCAAAATCGCCTTTGCAGGGAGTCAACCAAACATGAGAAGTCTCGACGCCAGCCAGGGTTGATATCGGCTAAGACCGCCTGGGCCTCCCCTCTCAGATTTGCCGCCAAACACATTGCCTTGGTGTAGTCATCCCACCCATTCAGTTCGGCTATCATCTCAAATTGGGTGAGGTAGTCCTCCCAGGAGGACCTTCCATCATAGGTGTCTGGTTTCACACGCATATGAGGAGTTGAAAGTCGTCTCACAGGCCTGTTGAAGGGATTCAGCGGAGAGTTGTAGTCTTGATATGCACCGTCTGGGTCTCTGTGGTAGCGTTGATTTAAGCCCCCCTTACTGGTTTGTGCATAGTCACCCCGCTCGTACTGCTGTTGCGGTTTTGGAGACGACCCCCATCTGTTACTGTGGTAGCCACCATGTTCTGTGTCGTGGTGTTGTGTAGGTGCATCTCCCCATCTGTGATGTTGGCTGACTTGGCTGTCACTGGTAGGCAGTACATTCTCCCCCGGTGTTCCTTGTGTCAGCTGCTCAATCTCGTCATATTCACCCTCACTGCATGCTCTCTGTGGCGTAGCCCCCTGGTACTGTGATTGGTCGGTGGTTGGTCTGGTTGTTGGTGGTATACTGCTCCTTTCACCAGTTTCTTTTCGGAATGGGGTGGATTCGTATTGGGTTTCGCTGCCAGGTTCCTTCATACCCTCAGTCTGGTTAGACCTTTCGACGTTTGTTCTCTCCCCCAACGGTGATGCGCCTCCTGTCTCGTCTACTATTCTCCATGAATCTGCTTGTGTCGTCTTCCTTCTTCCTTCCATAGTGTTGAGTAAATCCCACCGCTGCCACCAGTTGTAACGTTAACCCACGGTCTACTGGATAACTTGGAAGAGTTGTTAATTAGTAGGAAGACTGGACTTAATATAGTAAAGATGAGACAGAGACAGAAAATTCTGCAGTTGCAGTTCACTAATTTATTTACAATCTAAGTTACTAATCTACTAATGTTCTATACAAACTATTTACAAATTAAAGTGACAACAGTCAGAGGTTCAGGTTCAGAGTCTAGAAATGTTATATCCCCAAAATAAAATGCCCAGCCCTTATATACGGCCAGGGGCCATGCATAATAGGCGCTCTGAGCCACAGTAAAGCATAGGCGCATGCGCAATAGTAAAGTATAGGCGCAAGCCACATACTAAGGAATAGGCGCAAGCTACACAGTAAAGTATAGGCGCAAGCGCCACAGTAAAGTATAGGCGCAAGCGCCACACTAAGGTATAGGCGCAAGCGCCACACTAAAGTATAGGCGCAAGCGCCACACTAAGGTATAGGCGCAAGTGCCACACTAAAGTATAGTCTATAGACAATAGTACTGAAAGAGGTCATTCAGAGTTCAGCCCATTAAACCAACTGTAGAAGTATGTCAGAACTGGTGACCTTCATGCTATGAGTCACTTCAAAGCAAAGACAATTAAGGGCTATCATACATGGATTGCAACTATGTGGCTAGAGAGCAGAAGAAAACATTCACTTTAACACTACTAGAATATAATATTAATAATAGTAATTGGATTAATTAACACACTAATTAGGTTGTTCAGTAATATCTCATTAACACTGATAAATGAGGGTACTAAACATTACAGTATCTCTATTTCCCCCGATATTTTCTTAAAATATATATAGAGCTTATTACATGACCAATTTGACTGAAAGCCTCTAACCAATTAGTAACATAGTTTATTCTTCCTTTTTAGTACGGTATTATGTCGAGGTTACAATTCCTTTGCGATAATATTGTGGTCTCTGAATATGAAGACCTCCTAATGTACTCCCATATGGTAACATTTACTGTAATTTGACTTCAATGCTTTGTTTACTATAATATCCATTACATTATTATACTTCATACAAATATAACCTCAATTATTACAAAACCTAGCATATCTTAAAATACATTTTCATAAAATAATAATTTGTTCAAGAGTGTTTTTCGTCACTGCTATATCGATTAATTCGCGTATATTGGGCTTGACGGTTTTTGATCACTGCCATCAGGCGGTAAATCGTAGATTCCGTCAGCTACGGGAGACAATGGCTCTTTTTCCGCCACATCGGCATACGTATCACCCTCCGACATCTCATCAATATCAATATTACGAGGTCGTAACTGAAATCGTCCGTCGGGTAACTGTGCCAACACCATACCGTCGTCGCCGCCGCGGTGTGGCGACGTGGCGTAATCATTCGATTTGTTGCTTGACGACCTTACTACTGGACTTTCTGATTTCTTCTTCCTAAAGTAACAGAGCATAATACATAATGCTATGAGTAACAATACTAATATAATAACTATGGGTAGTATAATAAAGATTAGGTTCGAAAGGCTGCCTTTCGGCGGGTCGTCGCCCTTCGATGGCGGGAGTATACTAAACGAATATGTCGCTGTAAGATTGTCGGATACACAACTGAAACTGATTCTCGTTCCAATTTTTAACATTGCAAGTTCGTAGAACGTGATGTTTGACGACGTTTCCTCTTCGACTATGTCGAAATTTTTTATCGCCGGTAGCTCCGTCCATGTCAGACGTTCGTCGCTTCGAGGCACGACGCGGCATATAAAGGTCCTATTATATACGGAAGCCTTGTGGTTCACTTCCGTTATGACGATGAAGGGAGACTCGTACACTGTAACTGGTCCAATAGAACAAGATAGGTCGGAAGGTGTCGTAGTCGTTTCCAAGGTAATGGTTTTTGTTGCACGGCATGTAAAACTGGTTTTGTTCATAGTTGTTTCCATGGTGACCGTAGCTTCATTAACCGTCGTGTGATCAAGTTCAGTTATCTTGTTCTGGAGAAAATCAGTTTCAAACCAATCGGTGTTTCTGATTGGCTCATATACCGGATTATGGCAGGAGAGGACAATATTTTCCCCAACAATGTATTCCAATGGTTGTTCCTTGTCTGTTATACATAACGGTTTCCTTTCATACACTGTTAATGAATATGCATCATGGACAATTGCTCCATTGTCGGTCTCCCCGACACATTTATAAATCCCACTATGATCAGAAATCGACAAATTCTTAAACGATAAAGTGTAAAAACGGTCAGTTCCAAAGCCTAGGTAATTTGAAGTCACTAAACTGGGAAGCTCTTCTAAGTCTATTGTACCGTCGTGATAACTAAGTATAGTGACGTCATCCTTCGTCCACGTGATCGATCCGTATCTGTCTCTTGCCTTACACAGTAAATCAACGGGGATTCCTTCAAATGCGTAGGGTATAGCGTCCTTCAGAATAAGAGTTACTTCAGAAATGGCAGCTACAGTTATCGAACAGATGAATAATGACACAAACAACCTTAGAATAAAATGTTCCATTGTGTTTTTACTTCAGCTTGGTAAACAGACGCCGATCTTGGATGCGTCTGATTGGTCCACGTTGGCAAATGGTTTGGTCACGTGACTAAAAGTTTTGATACTTTGATTATCAAAGTAAATATATTCATGAATGAAAGTGTCTGGATAAGTTGACAGGATCTTGCTAATTAGAATGTATCCCTTCACTGCCACACTGGGTATAAATCGTTTGGTTAATGATTGTGTTACTTCGATAGATAGACGGTGTATAGATACCTCTTCTAACTAAAAGAGGAACCCTAACTTTGTCAATTAAAAGCGTAGCACAATATCATATTTACCATGAACGATTATTCACCGTTTAAAATGATAAGCTGGATTAACATGGATCTGGTGAAATTACAGCAAAATGTGGTGATATCTGGTGACTTTCCAAACAGGACAAATGCAAACTGACATATATGTTCAACACGTTAATTAATGTACCTGGTGACTTTCAGTAGCCCAATATGGTGGCCTCAGATTGTTGTAAATTGGGCTAAAACACGAGTTTCGACGAGGACGAGAACTAGATCTTATCCAGAATTGGAAGGTGATGTGGTTATTTTAATGAAAGGCGTGTGGTGACGTAAGTAGGCTGCAGCGGACCAAATCATTTCCACGTGAAGATACTGTCATTAAAAACTATACGGTATTGGTATATAGGTATATGTTCTCGGCTAAAGACCTCAAAGTATATAGCATAAAATTATGTGTTATTGAGCCGTATATATTGCTGCGGTGAATGCGGTATGATAGTCATTTATGTAAACTTTTCAGGCACATGCACACAATCATCTGAATCCTCCACGGCTAAACGTACAATACATATCATCCACTGATATGACAGAACAAATCCGATCGTAAATCATAAAATGGAAAGCTTCCACGTATATTGACTGTCACTATATGAGCCTATGAGACGCGGGCAACCTAGTCAAGACGATTGTAAACACAATTGGCTCATTGATGAATCGACATAGCTAGCAGCCATAGCCTCCTATATGTAAACACAGTGGGCACATTGATGAATCGACATAGCTAGCCTATATGCATATATTTAAATATCTTCCTTAGCGAACATAAATTTGTAGTACTGAGATTTTCCAAACCGCTAAACCATGAATAAAGTAGAAATGCTGTCATGCAGTACGGTCATCTCGAACCACAATGCACTGACTTTTTGCTGTAAAAAATACTTCGTCACGAATGAATGCACATTAAAAGGAATTTTACACTTCAAAAACTGCGCCGGGGTTGATTAAATATAAGTCTGAATAACAAACACTGGTTGCCTGTTCGTTACTAAGCTGAGTCATTGGTAGGCTATGATCGTCATAAATGTTATCGGTAACCTATTGGCTTCTATCTCTGTTAGGGTAGGCCTAAGTTAATGAATGTGGGCGGTGTAGTATAAAGATTTGATCTACATTGTGACTCAGGTGGTGTTAGTTCGATGTCAAAAATCTAATCTAACCTTCCCAATTGAATTAGATCTAATTAGATCACTGATTTAAGGAATGGAAATAGTTCTTTGTAGCGCTTACAGAAGTTTAACGAATATAACCTACTTATGAAAACTTTACACTTGTTTTTTCTTCTTGTTTTTTTTTTTTGTGGAGGGGGATCAGTATTCGAGCAAAGCAATCAAGGCCACTGGACATGGTAGGAGATATGAAACGTCAGACCGGCGGGACATAATCACACCTCCCCATTACGTTCAAAACACCTCTCCCCAGGTTCAATGATTACATGATGTTGAGATGTTAATACTTCTGTTGGGGCTTGTGGATGATGACGTATTTATAATGGGTAACATTATCTTATGCTACGGCTTGCATGGGGGAAAGCCTTGTATTTTGTTTATTTTGTTTGCAGTGAACACGTGCAAGTTTTGTCTGAAGCAGCTCCCGAATTAGCTTATTTTTTAAAATAAATGCAAAAATCCCTCAACCATGTGCGTAATTTCATCTATAGGCTAATTGAACGCAAATGCCATATATCCGGCTTTTATAAGTGTGTATGGAACGAAACTATAGTGACCTTCATGACAAACGTTTTTGTCTTTTTTTGCGTTCCATATGTGGGACGTATTCTATTGAATCTAACAGCGTAGTAATGTATAGACATTGAGGTATGGGGCAATGTGTACTACCAATGTGCTAGTCAGTATTCATGTAAGAACTCGGGTAGTACGACAAAGGGGGCCTAGTTTTATCAAGAGTGGGGCACATTGAAGGGAATTTCGTGGTCACGGTAATTGTGGTAATTGAAGTTCGTGCCCTCTCCCCACAGATTCAATCTTCCACAGCTATGCTCGAAATGATATCTGCCATGCTACTTAAGTTGAATTGTATTTTACGTTTAATTCAGACTCATGTTTACTTAAGTGAAATTGTATTCTGCTTCAATCAGTGTACATGTATAATGTATTCCACTTAAATGAAATTAAATTTTACCAAATTGGAATATACTGACACTTTGACTTAAGTACAATACAATTCCATTTTAGTCAAATGCAATTCACTTAAGTTCAAGTATGTCATCTGCTTTTATTTAAGTAAATTTGTATTTAACTTAAGAAAATGTATTTAACTTAAATTATATTGTGTTTTCATTCATGTAAAACAGAATTTCATTTCAGCGAAATGTGATTGGTTGTGTTCCAATTCAAATTAAGTAAAATATTACACTATCAGCAAAATGCAATAGTACATAACAGTAATTGTATTTCACTTAAGTGGAATTGTATTTTACTTCATATAAGTAGACTACAATTCCACGTAAGTAGAATGCATTCACACTTTATCAGCTGCAATGAAGTCCGTATAAGTCATTTAGTATGGTAATGTTCGTTGATTGTTACAAGCACGTTCTGTATATCCAGCGGGGATTATTAAATAAGTTAATAGCTGCATGATAGAGACAATCACATGAATCGTTCAATGAGTGAGAACACGTCTTAGCTCCTGGGG
>JAODAF010028370.1:0-11972 GCA_027574765.1 Molpadia intermedia
GGTCAAAGGTCAAATCAAGTAAAGTCCTATTTTTGGTCATATCTTCTAGTGCAAAACTCCGATTTACATGCAATCTTCACAGTTGTAATAGGCATCATATGTTTCAATAGAATTTGAAGAAACGCTTAAGAAAATGTCAAAGGTCACGAGGTCAAAGTCAAATTGTAGTGTTTAAGGCAGATGTTGCGGCGAAAACTCTTCCTAAACCGCTTCACCGATTAACTTCAAAGTTGGTAGGTAGGTGCCCTATGTGGAAAACTTGTGCCTCGTTGATATTTGGTGTCAAAGGTCAAATCAAGTAAAGTCCTATTTTTGGCTATATCTTCTAGTGCAAAATCTGGATTTACATGCAATCTTCACAGTTGTAATAGGCATACGATGTTTCAATAGAATTTGAAGATACGTTTTAAGAAAAGGTCAAATGTCTCTTCCTAAACCGCTTAACTCCAAAAATTGCTAGGTAGGTGCCCTATGTGGAAAACTTGTACCTCGCTGAGATTTGGGGTCAAAGGTCAAATCATGTAAAATCTTATTTTTGGTTATCTCTTCAGTTATAATATAATTTGAAGAAAAGGTCAAAGGTCACAACAAAATGAATTATGTATGCGTGCCCATGCATACCATACGTTTCATCAGCCCGTTTGCCCAGGTCTCACAGAGTATATTCAATGCAGCTAGTTATAGGGTGTATTCAGTCTCTCTGTTTGGGTTATGCGGTGAAGTGGCCTATCACGCCGCTTCGTCTGAAAGTTACTCATATAGATGAGCATTGTGATTAGTCAATTATCGGAGTCAGCGGATCACGTAAGCAAGTGCTAGTAGTTGACGAATGACCTTTGCAAAATATTATTTTTTTTAATTAATATTATTACATGACAGTATGCCATCCTGCTCCTTACTTCATTTGTTAGATGACTACGCCTCCAGTTTGTAAATCTATCTGTTTTTCCCATCTCAGAGCTGTAGGAATGGGATCGTGCTCCACTGTCGCCAGGTTTGGCGGTATCCGCGCCCCAATGATGATTGTTCTGGGAGACATCTTCGATGGACTTCATCTCATAATATTCGGGATTGTATCAATAATAGCGGCGCTCCTGGTGTTGTTATTACCAGAGACACGTGGTGTACCACTAAAACAAACCGTTGAAGAAGTGGAAGGGATCGACATGTGAGTAGAGTAGATTGCATTCGGGCGGCAGAAACCACCCCTCCGACCATGCCATGGCTATTCACTCTTTGTGTAGATAGACGGAAAATCGTTCATGACCAAACTTTTGTTTCTAAGAGGAGCGAACATCTGTTTGTGTGCCTTAAAGGGAAGGTATTCTACCCTCCCTCCCCCAACCTCCGCCTCACCCAAATGGCCTGAAACGACGTTTACAGAAAAAACAATTAATTCACAGTGGAGTTACCCAATCCTACCTGTAAACTTCATTTCAGTTCTAAATCCACTCCCGTACTTTCTTCTGAGTATTTGGGGACTCTTTGAACCATCTATGATGTAGATATATATTTATATATAAGTATCTGTGTCCCAATTTCGCCGGGTGGAGGAAGGCCTGAAATACGCCCAAGTACCTCCTTTGAATCTGACCATCTTGGATATCTTAAATGAATTGACGTGCCATTAATCTTACGCCATGTTCATTTTCCTATATTATAGAACGGAAATTATAGATGTAAGCAGAGCAAAGGATATGCCAATAGGTTTTGAAGAGACCGGCATGCAGACTGATGAAGGCGTAGAAAGATTAAAGATATGATCGTTCCTGAAGGCGGATTGCATTATCATTTAGGCTACAAACTCAATGCCGTAGATTTAGTTGAAATAGGCTACTTGTTTTCAAGTTCCGTTCATAACATATTAAATTTAATTATTTTTACAATTACTTTTTCAAATCATCTGGCAATGCTGGTGTTATCACCGACTTTGTATCAACAATGTATTTTTTGCGACGCGATCATTTTTGTTTTGTTAATGTTTGGGTGTTCTTAAAAAGGAACTATTTGCACCTACCTTGGAAAGTGATGGTTGCAGCGGGATGTGCCAAAAGTGTGGAAGATTCTCCTATTGATTTTATTACAAAAAATAATACAATGTCCAATCGACGCCATAAAAATAGAACACAATTCCTGAAACCACATTTTATAATAATATTAAGAGGTTTGATATTTATTCAATATACTTTTATAGAATATTGAAGGTCGATAATTTTCAGCCATAGGCCTAAGTTTCCAATTGACTGTGTTTAAAAAGGTTTTATACGTGGTGAATATAATATGGAAGCTCACAATGGAGATCTTTTTGCTTGGTTGCGTTTAAAAGGTTTCATAAATATACAAATGGTTTCTATAACTTGAGGCAAAATGTTTCCAACCCGTAATTAAGTTCCTTTGAAATGACTAATTATGTTTAAAAGTTTTGATGTATATTCAATTGGCTAGTAGTGGAAATTCAGGGTGGCGAATTTTCATTAAAAGGTTTTATACAGTACATATGCAATGCCTCATGGCAGAAAATGTTCAACCTTCAGCTCATCAGAATTGATTGATTACTTATGTGTAAAATATTTGATACATATTCAATTGGCTAAATAGGAAATTCAAAGTAATAAATTACTGTGTTTAAAAAGGTTTTATGCATATTGATTTGGCTAGTACCGCACGGTATGACAAACTCAGTTTAATTGTTTTGATGCTTTGTTTAAATGCTTTGACGCATATTCAATTGGATAGTATAGTATATTAAGGTTGGATAATTTTCAAATATTGCTTGGAATGTTTTTCATATTTTATATAAAAGGATAGATACATATTCAATTGGCTACATAGGCAATTGAAAGCATAATTTTGAACCCAAAGTTCCTAAGTAATAATTTACTGTGTTTACAAGAGGTTTATGCATTTTAATTTGGTTAGCACGGTATGACAAACTCAGGGCGGGAAATTTTCATCTCTAAGTTCCTCTGAATTGATTACGCACATTGTCTTTAAAGGCTTGATATATATTGCATTTGATAGCAAGAATATTCAGCCATAAATTTTAGATATGGTTTGATGTTCAAAACAATGTATAAATGTTAAACTCAGGGTGAAAAAAAGTTCGTCTGAATTGCATAAGCATGTTTAAAATGTTTGATGTTGGTTAGTATGGAAAATTTTAATAAGTTTCAATTATTGTTCAATGTTCAAAAGGTTTTATAAAAATATAAAAGCTTAAATGTATTTCAACTCGGAGTGAAAATTTTTAAACTCCAAGTTCGTCTGAACTGCTTAAATTGTTTAAAAAGGTTGATGTATATCGAATTAGATATTATGTTAACTCAGGGCGGAAAATTGTCAACCCTACGTATATATTAATTGATATTCAATTGGCTTGTATGGTAAAGTCAGGGTGGAGAATTTTAAGCCCTAAGTGCTAAATTATTAGGCCTATATATTATATTATTTTTATTACGTTTAAACGTTTCCATTAAAATGTTAAAGGTTTACTTGAAATCACAATTTTGGTGGAATGGTGGTACTAACTAAGATATGAATTGAAGTTTTGGGAGACAATGTTAAGTTGGGACGTAAAGAAAGACAAGCTTGCATATTATTATAGGTGCATCTAGAAAGTTGTTAAGAAAATTGTATGCCTCGACAACGGTAATTTGGAGTAGCCTGAAATAATTAAAAATCGTTTGAAATTAATATGTTGTTTATACATATTTCTGTTTATTCCAATTTAAATTAGTCATCTGCTTCAAATAATATGCTGAACTAAATACTTTTCCATCTGGAATGTCTAAATTCAATGTTTAAAACAAGCAGTTAATTTCATTAGCTAACTAGTATATATATTATGCATCACAACTTTTCTGCAGACAAGTTTTATGCAGACAATTTTCTAATCTTTGTTTGATGGAGATTAAAAAAATCGTTTTTGTTGCACCAAAGTTAAACTTTTTGAAATATACATCATATTGATAAATCTTACAAATTGAATTTAATTCTTACTATGTTCAAGTTGAATATTCCCTTAAGGAAAAACATCACGTCAATTATTCTCTCGATCGACCCATGCACCATCCCTATAACCATACTCTACACAAACGACTCGGCCTCATTCGAATGCCCTGGACATTCGCTTACTTTCGTAGTAGGGCATGCTCCTCGTCCGATCATTAAATCACCTCATATTGCATATAATGAAGAAAAAAGAACACGTCAATTGGCACTCACCATATACATCTGTCCAACCATCTCGCCACTCATCGAACCATCCGATCACTTTGCTTTTAGCCCTCACGCCATAAGCATAGGAGATAGGGTCGATTACAATATTGAACATTAATCACTTCAAAGTATAAAGTTTGCAGTACACACCCTCGTAATATTCTCTTTTACGCTTGGAGTCAGTTAATTGCTTGCTACACAAGAATGTACCAGGACGGTGAGTTGTAGTAGTTTTTTGTTTTTTTAGGGAAAATTCTTTCCGACCCCCTGCCAGCCCAAACCCAGATACCTCATGTTACTCCACACTCACCGACTATTGTGGTAAAACATCCTCCTAACATCATATCACCGAATATGGTGTATCGTCTGCCAAGTGGAGTAGCGATCAAAGGTATGGTCAACAAATTGGCGGGAATCTCGAGTGCAGCAGAAACGAAACTGTTCACGACAAATTTGGAATCGGATCCCATTTCACTCGGAGTTGTCTCGAACTCGTCGTCACCGTGAGTCCAGTCGATCGTACATATTGTGTCAGTTTAACTAGAACTTGATTTACATAAATTAATTTTCAGTCTGTTTTCACTTATTGGTTTGCCAATGAGAGATTTTGAGTAAGGACAATTTTAGACATGCATGATAATTACATTTAGCCAATATTTTAAGGTGTAGATGGTCATTTCAATATATACTTCTGACAACAACTCACAAAGGGGTATTTGTAAATGTTTTTGAAAAGGGAACATGTCACATGTTCTACTGCGCAATTATAAACTGTAAAGGATAAAGTCGGACTTCAACTCGGATTATCTGAACTCAGACTTGGAGTATGGGGCTTGAGTCCGACTCGGATATGATGGACTCGGCTGCAGTCGTCCGTTCAATGATAAAAATAGTCTACATCAATCAAGTTGTCTACTCATAACAATAGACCGATTTATTTCCAAAAGCTAAAGGAGGCTAAGGTGTGATTGTAGAGTTTCCGATAACGAAACTAGGTTTCACGCAAAGTCAGGTTGTTCAGTCGGGTGGCTGACGTAATATCATGCGGGCGGTGTAGGTATGGGTGAGATCACGGAAATCGAGTGCCGCCAACTGTCTAATCTGCTTCTTTGCCATTTCTGTAAGTGTGTCTGCATTTATTGAGAGTACATGAAGTGATATATCATGCATATTTATGAGAGATTAGGGCTTAACATGATATTTCTATAAAACAAAAGGTTGTAGGCCTATAAACGATAACTAACAAGAAAATGTTAGATGTTTGCCATCCTTAGTGTGTAGATCATGTGAGTAGATGAACCCATGTATGTGTTGATGCTCATACCATCACTGTTAATAGTTGGTTATATTCACATCTATAGAACACCAAAAGTTGCCTGTGCTCAGTGGCGCTGATTAATACTCCTTACACAATCACCAATCCAATATATTACGCCTGTTCAAATATGTTTATGCTGAGCACCAAAGCTACAAGTATAATTTGGTATGACTCGGCCAGGAACCGAACCCAGACCTACCGGCTGGAAAGTGGATGCTCTAACCACTCAAATACCCAGTTGGTAATACAGTCTTTAGTAATTATTCCTTTGACCGAAGGGCCTGCTATGAATGTGTGTGTGTTTATATGATGCATTCAGAGGTGATAACCAATAGTTGGTATGTAGGTCTCCCATATCGAGTACAAAAACTGGACAGGTAATTTGAGGTCAACAGATTTTAATCAGGAAAACTCAATAATACCAACTTTCTCATATATGTGGTGTAGTGGTTCCTTGTGTTAAGTACAATACCGTTTGTGGTGCTTGGTAGAGATCATTTGATGTCATCGGTGGTTAAATTTCATACACCTAGTAAGCAGGATTGATAATAATACAATTACAAATTTGAAATCATCAAATTACAGGGATCTTTCCCTGACCAGACTGACGCATGCTTTTCATATTTTTGGTTACCAATCAATCTCCCAAGGGATTAATGGCTGTTTACTTTCTTACCTCTAACCAATGCTATGAAACGCCGAAGCAACCAAATTCATAATGGAAATATGACCATAAAATTAAATTTACTTGATCAATTCAATGAAGAACAACATATCATTTGAACGTGATTATTTGTAAATATTTCAATATATAAAAAAATATAACAAAAACGTACAGTGTCCTTGGTTGTTTAATGTGTGAGGGGTCCGTGTTCCAATGTAAACACTGTAGCTACGATGATTGGACAGCTATTTGTTGTTTTTAATTAGGTGAAATTCAGTGAGTTCAGGGGATTTTTGTCATGAAAAGTCATATTTAAATACAAATTGTAATCAGGTTATCTCAATAATGTCAACTTGGATTAATCTCACAGTTGGTGTGTGTTTTTATATTGAGTACAAAGAGTTCAAAAGTCATTTCAGGTCAACATTATGCCAAATTGTAAACTTGGTGTAATCATGTATCCCTGGCTAAATAAACGATGGGCAGATAAAATAACACAATTTAACTTGTAGATCGAAATTTAAAGCAATAACAAAGCATGCCTATTACATCTGAAAAAAATAAATATCTTTTACAAAGCCTTACCATATAAAGAAGAGAATTAAAGCGGATGTTCTCAGTCTTGGGCGTCTTATGATATCAACAAATGTGTATGTTCTGTCTCGAGCCTTTTCCTAAATAGGAAATTAAACGTATCCTTCAGTTGAATAAAATCGCTCCAAAAACAAAATAAAATCTTGCTCTTCTTCGAACACAAAATAACAACTAAATTAATTAAACTAACAATATCCCATCATTTTATTTTTTATCAAGAGCTACCGGAAAGTGAATAAATATTATAGGGAGAAGTTATATTACATAACAGGAATTAGTCTTGCATATGCCACATGATACGCGGAAATAAATGGCGTCATGATTCAGCCGATTACGCACAGGCGATTCAAACGAGGCTTCAACTGGGTTTCGCACAAGTATTTCAGCCGACTACGCAGTTGCGATTCAGCCAGATACGCACGAGGATTCAACAGGGTTTCGCACAAGTATTTCAGCCGACTACGCAGTTGCGATTCAGCCACATACGCACGAGGATTCAGCCGGTTACGCACCATAGCTTTCTTATTACTTTTTTATACGATATTGTTCACTATAGTTCACGATAACTTTTGTTTACATTTACCTAACGAAGACGAATTTTTATTATTTTGTTTACCTGAACTGTTGTTCTCAAAACAAGTTTGTACCATATTTGATTTGTGTAAAAAAAACCGAATAAGGGCCTTGTTTGGACAATCTATAACCTGCCTCATTCGTTTCCTTTTCTACATTGAGTCTAACTCGATCGAAAGATCCTGACGGACCCAAGGCGACGCTATAATTGGTGGCAGCGGTGGGAACTTTCATAGGGATGGATTCTATCAACGGAAGAGGAGGAGGTTTGTCCACCTTCAGCCAGGGCCCGGATGAAACCCGAAGGGAATCAGAGTGGTTGTTGATTGACAACATTTCGGATCGAGACTCGAGCGTCACTGCACTTGACGCTACCCATGAGGACGGTAGAATCGATATACCTCTTGGTAGTGGGAGGTCCTTGCATGAAGAGGTACTCCCTACGGCAGAGGAGGCACGAAGCCGAAGCACTAATCCTTTTTTTAGAGACAACTATTGTGGAAATCCCTTCGGATGCGAGGACGGGGATTATCGGCCCACGATCGCCCGGAGAAGTGGGGTCATACCTTCGGAGGAGCATGCAGGCACAGGACCGGCGTTCCCGACTAATGGCCCAGCAAATGTGATCAAAACGGGTTATCGGCCCACGTATAACCAGTACAGCGGAGACGACGAAACAACACGATGGGCGAACCACTCGCAGAATCCCAGTGGCGTTTCCGGGATAAAACCTGGATCATTCGACGGAACCGTTTCGTGGGAGGATTATAAGGCCCAATTTGACGTTGTAGCGGAGTTACATAGATGGAGTGATGACGTCAAGGCCATGTGCTTAGCAGCCAGCCTTAGAGGAGATGCCCAATCGGTGCTAGCAGAACTGGACCCGAAAAGGAGGAAGAATTACGCCTCGCTAGTGAACGCTCTGTCTAGGAGATTCTGTCCCAGCCATCAGACAGAACTAAAAAGGATCCAGCTGAGAAACCGATGTAGACGGAAAGGCGAATCCTTTCCAGAACTTGCCCACGACGTGAAGCGGCTTACCAGATCTGCGTACCCAGGGGCCCCAATTGAATTACAGGATCTCCTGGCTCGTGACCATTTCATTGACGCTCTAGAAGAACCGGAGATGAGGCTAGGCGTACACCAAACTCGACCTCGCACTTTGGAAGAAGCAATGCAGGCGTCATTAGAAATCGAAGCATTTTACATTGTGGAAAGAACGAACTTTCCCCAGAGAAAGACAGTTCGAGTTATGACGAACCGGGACACCACGTAGACCGGAAAGGAGCACGTGGAGGAACTATTGAGCACAGAGGCAGATCTCGGCCAATCATCAATCATAGATGAGCTTAGGGGTGCCTTAACCAACTTGGCACGGGAAATGGGCGTTCGAAACAGACGTGGATATAGGAAAGGTGACTACCACAATCGGAATGACTCCCCTCCGTATGCCTGTTGGAAATGTGGAAAGGTGGGGTATTTCAAATGGGATTGCCTAGTGAACCAACCGCAAGGAACCGCAGTCACGGGAAACCAACAGCTGTTGAGCGAAGGGGTCGACGCCCGACAGGACCAGTAGGTAGACCCAAACCACGTGTCAGTTAGGTCTGGGGAAGGGTAGAGAAGAGCGACGGAATCTAATTAAATCTCAATTTTTCCTTGTGGATATCGGGGCAAATATGTCTGTAATTAATCACGCATTTTTACTAACTCTGCCAAAAGAATGTCAAGTAATAAAAAGGACAGAGAGAGAAATGAAGTTAGCGGATAGGAAATTTGTCCCCCTTTATACGGAATCGTGGCAATGTACACCAACATGGGATGTAAACACTTGCTGCTAAAGATATTGACTGTGAGTGCATTCTCGGACTGGATTATCTGGGTCGACAATACTGCATCGTCGATACAAGGAAAAGGACTGTGTGGGTTACAGAAACCATAGAAAATGGATCTTGCAGACCGAACGACGAAAAGCGAGTTTACCGAATTAGATCCGAGGAGACCGTCTGCATTCCAGCGTACAGTGAGCTTATCATACCGGGAGTGATTGATGATGCGATGGTGGTCGAACAATACGAGACGTTTTCTGAGAGGAAAGGTATCTTGGTAGCACGTTCACTACCGGATATGAGCAAACGTAGAATTCCCGTTAGATCTAATCTCTCTGTACAACCTGTAAACCTGCGAAGATGTCAAGGTTATCGAGCAACCCAACTCTGAATGAGGATCAGCAGAGACATGCCGAATAATTCTTTCAACTACATTATGATGCGTTCTCGAAGGGTTCCGAAGATTTAGGTAGAACCAACGTGACAAAGCACACTATCAACACCGGGTCTCATCGATGACAGGTAAAACAAGCAGCCAGACGACCACCGATGCACAGACAAGAAGAAGCCGAGCGAATCCTGGCAGACATGATTTCAAGTGGAGTTGTCGAGTCGTCGAGTGGTCCGTGGTCCTCACCCATTGTATTGGTTCAAAAGAAGGATGGTTTATTGCGATTCTGCGTGGACTATAGAAAAGTCAATTCCATGACAGAGAAAGATTCGTATCCGTTACCTAGAATAATTTACTCTCTTGATATGTTGGGTGGAGCAACTTGGTTCTCGACTCTCGATCTCGCCAGTGGCTACTGGCAGATCGAAGTCGACGAAGAAGATAGACCAAATACGGCATTTGTTACACACCGAGGGCTCTATCAATTTTCTGTAATGCCATTCGGCTTATGCAATGCGCCGGCAACATTCGGGAGGTTAATGGAAACTCTTGGTACATACGATTATGAGATACAACATCGACCTGGAAGGGTCCACGGAAATGCAGACGCACGTGGCCATGTGGATCGTGTACGAAGTGCGAATGGACCGAGGCAGTGGCGATATCAAACCAGGAGGCTATTAGCATTGCTAGAGTTTTAGTGGAACAGTTTATCGGCCGGTTCGGCATACCGGGGGAGGTACATTCGGATCAGGGACGCCAGTTTGAGGGATCGGTTTTCCAGTGCGTATGCAAACTTATGAGCAGTCTGAAGACCAGAACGACCTCTTATCATCTGCAGTCGGACGGCATGGTCGAACGCTTTAACAGAACTCTGGAATCGATGCTGTCCGTAGTCGTTGCTCCCGAGTCCCGATCAGCAAGACTGCGATTTTTGGCTACCGTATATGAATATGGCATATAACTCCGCTCGACATGGAGACTACTGGGTTTAGCCCGGCCGAAATCATGTTTGGGCAGCAGATGAGAACACCGTTAACCTGTATTTGGTCGTCGTCACTAGACGAAGTAGTCGGGAAAGGCGCAATACCCAGAGTTTGTAGAGGGACTGATCGAAAAGTTGAAGAAGATTAGCGGCGTGGCCAGAAAACACCTCAACTCCAACAGCGAAAGACACAAAGAATTTGCCGACCGAAGGGCAAGTGCACAGACGTTTGATGAGAACGATTTTGTAATGGTTTATCAACCAGCAGTAGGAAATGGCCGAAATGCGAAACTACATCGCCCGTGGAAAGGTCCATATCGGGTTGTTAAACGAATTAACGACGTCCTGTATCGCGTGCAATTTGGTCCGCGACAAAAACCAAAGATCGTTAATTTTAACCGGGTACGGAAGTACGAGGGAGTATCACAACCCTATAGGGCCAAAGATGATGCTCCCATTTCTAGGCCGTCTAATATCTGGGGGATAAACGTTGGCCTCATCAACAGGAGGCTTCTGGAAAACCAGATGCCCGTGGTAATGTAACACTTAGGGATGGAACACCCGAAGACAGAGTACCGCCGGTACTCGAGTGTGGTGATGGAAATCTAAACAAGTTTCCTGAAGAGATTCATGGTAACAGTCGTACTAAGGAGCGCCATGGAGGAACCGGCAAGCGCCGGATAAAGCGCCGGATACGCACGAGGATTCAATTGGGTTTCGCACAAGTATTTCAGCCGACTACCCAGTTGCGATTCAGCCAAATACGCACGAGGATTCAGCCGGTTACGCACCATAGGTTTCTTATTTATTCAAGTTTGTACCCTATTTGATTTGTGTAATAAAACCAGAATAAAGGCCTAATTGTTTGGACAATCTATAAACCTTTGTTTGCATCATTATTTTCCTTTTCTACATTGAGTCTAACTCGATCGAAATACCCTGACGGACCTTATAGGCGACATTACAGTGTCTATCATCGATGTGTACGTCGTTCAAGGTCTGCTAGATTTTATGTCATCATTTTTGGACACTCTAAAGTGTTAAATTAACACTGGATCTGCTAAATATAGCACTTTAAGAGCCATGAGAGGGACAATACTTTTTTTACAATGTAGGCTATATACTATTGTATTACTTATTACATTGATGTTTTGATTATATTTAGACCTTGAACATCTAGTATTGGGCACTACGTTCACACTATTTTCTGTAAAGTTAATTTAAAACTTTTGAAGAGTGTTTCTAGATCATTCATTGGAAAGTATTTGGAGACCAAGCTATAGGAGAATGTTGTAACTCCATATGGAACTTGCCCTTACACCAACAACTCATTAATATTCATGAGACCTGACATGAACAATAACAGCAGGAATCATCTAATACCTAGTATTACATCCATT
>JAODAF010028481.1:0-11970 GCA_027574765.1 Molpadia intermedia
TTCATTTGCCAAGAATTCGTTTGTCACTTTTACAGTATAACGGTTATCACCCCTTTCTCCCCCTAACAATGTTGGTCGCCACGTAAATAGATACTATTATCCACAACATTAAACGGGGGAAGGAGTGTTCCAAGGTATTTTGTCCAAGATTGTAGAAATGGGACTTTCTTTTGAGAAATATCTTTTATTTGTCTTGCAGTTTGTCTTGAGTCGTTTAAAAATGTCTGCAAGTTATTGCAAATAATATTGCTTGCGGAGGCCAAACGGAGCGCTGGATTTCTATCAATCGTCACATATTTGAAACATAGTAGTCTTATTGGCTTATCACTTGTGTTGACCGACTTAATAATTGCAGACTCAACGATAGGAAATGAAAACATGCATATAATTGTGTTCACTTCTTATCATATAAGCTGTTCTAATAATCAACAACTCATCTCATTCGTCAGTTGTGATTTGTAATTAAAATAGACGCAGAATCGGATTGATTTACCGTATCTAGATATCTAGACGAAATTACTTAGTTTTATAGAGATATGTATACTCGTCAGATTTAATCTAAATTGTCACTGCTTGAAGTAGCTTGTAATTATACACAATTATTTACATTTCGTGGGTGTTAATTCGTTACAACCTCACAACACAAAGTGTGAAATCTGAGCGGTTTAGTTGCCACAAATATAAAATATAATTACAGTATTGACTGTACCGTCGAATTTCTAGGAAATAATCACCGTTAAACTGTATAGGATCTTACCATGAAATACAATTTACATTAATATATTTAATAGAACGCTATTATCCTAAGACGGAGCAGTAATTGGTTGTGAAATATAGCATGGAAGTTTTGTAAGAAGATATGTTTATTGTTGAACTTATAGCACTAACGACGAATTGTTAGTTGTTTCTTGGCTTTTTGATTGAGAGTTACCATCTCAAATGTAATTTGCATAACGATGTTACCCAAGGGCATATAACTAGGTTGTGACAATAAAATAAATAATTTACGTACGTTAACAAAACGGAATAATTATTGAATAAACAACAAAACACAGTTCCATCAAGAATCCTACGATATAAGAAATTGTAATTTGAAACTGAATTTGACAATCTTTCAACAAAAAAAGAGTTGATAAAACTTTTATTTGCATAGCTCTGTTCTTCAACTTCACGGTCAGCTGCAGCGGAAATACCATATGGTTTCAATCAAGCTGCCAATGAGACAATTTTCTATTAAATAAAGAATAACATTTCTCATATTATCGTTCAACATATTGCGAAGATAAAACCAGTAAATTGAAACTGATCTAATCAATTTCAATTAAATATCGAAGCTACTTTCAAAGTACTCTCATTTATGTGATTGATTCGTTATTTCGCTACTTGCCTTTGATGTATCACTTAATCTTCTTTACAAATTTCTCACGAGCGCTATCGTGTTTATCTCTTAGAGTAGAACAGAATGGACAATTTGGATATGTGATTTAAGAGAAAATAACGCAGTTTGCAATAGATGTTCGTCTGGACAATGTTTGCCACAACTTTATGTTGAAATGATACAACTTAATTCTTTTTACGACTTATTTAGTTGACGCTAATAGCCATGACGTGAATTTCTATAGGGTTTGAAACATAGCAATTGTAACAGGAGCAACGAGAACCGAATTGTGGATAAGTGATGTGACGTGCAAACATCTACCTGGATGTTCTTATATTCTAGACAGAATAATGTCAACTTTGATAACATGAATAGAAAATTAATCCCGGCTGCAAATATGTCTGTGTCGTTCTTCGATACATGACACGTAATTCAGTCACCCCGGTGATAACCAAAACGCATGTAGTCCTGTATGTGTTTGTAGAATCTAAGTGGATGTGAAGAAACTGTCAAGACAAAATTTTATTCCAGGAAGAAGGATTCCTACTTTACAGTTTTATGAACAGAACACGTGTTACTGTTGTAGATAACCCGGTGGCTGCAAGTCTAAATTCTAGTATATATTAACACAGTAGTACTGTTAAAAAAACTGTGTTTATTAAAATGTTAAATTTGACTTATTTATTGCATGCTAATGCAATGGTCTGTGTATAATATAGTAAATAAGAAAGTATTTTTTACAGTTAATTACGAAACCTATACGATTATAGTTCCCAAGCGAATTATTTATAATTTGACCTTATTGTAAATAATGACAATTACTTTAACACCAATATATGTTAACATAGGAATGGCATGTCTATCGTATGTGCAAAAACAGTGCGTATGGACAAAACCGTGCTATCAAGCAGTACACTCTAATGGGCTATACAGTGTTCGTGTACAGAATTATAGTGATTAGAAAATACCATACGCAGTCGCTAATCACGCAGATACCATAATTTCCCTTGACGGATTTCTATTGAAATCATCATTATCTTGATGAAGACAATCAGTTGAATACATATAGATGCTAACATATAATAATTACGTCTCTCGCGTGCGCTAGACAACAACATGCTCTAATTTTCGAAGTATCACTCTCTAATGCGCTATTTTGTGTTCGTGTGCAGAAATATATTTATTAGAAAATAATATATGCCGTTGCTAACATAGTCGATACCATTTTTCCTTTTAGGAATTGGATTCTTTAATGGAGCAATTGTAAACCACAGTCACGATGCTTAAAATGCGACGCTAAAGGCCATGGAGACCAACACGTGACTATTTTACAAAGACATGTATTCCAGTTTTACTTCATTGAATGAGAGAAAAACGAATCATGGACTCAAACCTTTAAACAGTTTGTGTTAAGCATATACTACAAGTATACACTAAGTACTTTGATTGTTGGTGATCTGCTGTATAGAGATGGTTTGTAGGAACTTGAAAACGATGGAAGTTCATATTCATGCAATATTGGTGACTTTATCTATACTATTAAAAGTTGTTGTCCTTGCGGAAAAGACTCCATTATACATTCTTGGTCTTTATCCATTTTCCGGTGACTGGGCGGGTGGCCAAGGCCAGTATCCTGCAACAGAAATGGGATTCCAGTGGGTCAACTCCAATCGAAACATTCTACCGGACTTTGAGTTTAAACTCGTTTCAAGAGACACTTTGGTGAGTACATGGCACTTATGAAAGATTTCTTATTCAAGACGTTGTTTACGCCCCACACAATGTTTATAAAAATGAGGTTCCACCGTTAACGCTGTCGAACATTTGAAACTACATAGAATATTACAAATAGAAAGTTTTGTCTAGTTTAACGGTTAGAACCGTGTACCTTAAGAAAAGAGTGGAAAATTTGTATTGTTAATCACTATAAACTATTTGTAAAACTTAAGATCTATATTTCACCTTTTCTACTAACTATCTAATAACCTCAAATAATCGTACTTTCTATATGTGAAATGTCAATTCACGATTCTTTTGCAAACTTGGTCGCAAACCAAACAAACTGCCACATAACTACCATAATTAAACGCCTACATACAATAAATCCACATATTTTATCCTTGGGCTAGATATCTAGATTAATCAATGAGATAATTAGACTTTTTTCTATTTTTTAAAAGTTTTTCGTACTATAGATAAGGTAATCTTAATAGCTTTATTGCATTTTTTGACTGAGCGTGTGTCCATCGCACGTAGCAATATGGTTGATGTCAAGTCTAAAAGTTGATTCAACGTAATTTCAACTTTGCTAAAAGTGACGTCATAGCGACGTTTAAAATGGTAGTTATATAGACGTAACATCAACGTCATATAGTCCAGACGGCATCTGACCAGATATTGACGTTATGATATGGAATGTTGTCACGTCTTGAAATTGGTCCAACTGCATTTCAGCGTTGATAAAACTGATGTCATAGTGTTTAGTATTTATATTAACGTAAATTCAAAGTTACTGCCCAGTCATAATCTGACAAGACTTCGACGAATAAAATTGGAATGTTGATGTCACGTCTAGAGAGATTGGTTGGATGTCAATTCATCGTTTGAAGATGATGCTTTGTTTGTTGTACCGTAGCGTAATCCAACTAGAGTGAACATGCGACTTCGGAATTGGCTATAGCTTCAGGGCATTATACTGACTCTATGTCGACGAAACAATCCGATTTAAGCTAATCTATGCCAATGTTGATGTTGTACCTTAATATGTGCTTTAACATGGTATGTTATTTGCATAAAGTATATTTTTTAATGAAAGAATAAGAAACGCTCATTTTTACAAAGAAATAATTTAAGGGTAGCACATTTTGCTAATGTTTTATGTCTTTGTGCAAAAATAATTGTCTTGAATTGGAAAACTATTGTTTGTATTTTGAACCAAAGTATACAAACGGTTATATTGGGTATTTAATACAAACATTTATATTACTAACGTTAGGCTAAAAGTGAACAACATTTGTAATTCTTAGCAAATAAAAACTTCCAAACTTCTTTATCACCGTACAGTAACTATATCATACAGTTGAGTATATATCCCTTGTATTGGTACAACATAGTATCATATTGTCGGTTACCCGCGGATACCCGAAAGGTATATAATATCGCGTACCGCTAGTTCATTTTACATTCCTTGTTTTGCGCTCAAATTTATATCAACTTTTTGCATGTATGCATGAATCTACTATATACTACTGTTTAATATATGTTCTACTGATCTTTATTATGATTAGATTTCTTGTATTTCCTTGATTCTTCTCTGATTTACCATACAGACTATACGACATAGCTCGGTGCGTTTAACGTGTACCATTATGTTGCTTGAAAAGGTCACACACACCTGCCCGAACTATAGCAGTAAATTTAAACAGTCACAAAATATCACTGTAGAACAGCGACGAACCAAGGAAATCTGGAGCAAAGTCTTCCTCTCCGCTACAGATGAAACATGTGTCTTCTTTGGTGTTTGCTCTTTTTACCCAGAGACCCCATTAACATTCTAAGCAACCTCATACTTAGATCATTAGGTCACACCTGCCCGAACTATAACAGTAAATTAAAACAGTCACATATATGATATGAATATATCAAAAAAATCTCAGAAATGTTAGGAACTTATTACCGTCGAAGGTACGTGATCCTTGCCCCGCATGTTTTTACTTCGGCTGTCCTTAGACACTGTGTTTGCTTGCATGCAAACCTCAACAAAATATTTGTTTGCAAGTTTTGAAATTAATATTGATGTGGCCTGACTAGTTTAAGTTTGGTCGTCATAAAACCTTGTAAAAACCTCGTTGAACCATACATAATAAACTCGTTTTGATGCATATTCACAACGCTCGGACGAGGTGGTAGAACTACGAAATTTTAATGCCAGTGGTTGGAAAACCTTGGAAATTGTAAAGACTCTCGGGCCACTAGTCCCCAAGATCTAGTGACCACGTTTAATAAACACGAAATGTTCTGGGATTACGTTCACGACGTTCAGACGATCTGCAAGCGGTTAAAATATAGTAATGCAATAACACAAACAAAGTTTCAAACAACGGCTGTCTAATGAGTTTGAATTTCAGTGGTCGAGGAGACCTTGGGAATTGGTGAGCCTCCCGGGTCACTGTAGTCCTCAAGATCTAGCCTGGCCAAACTAATAACGATGAGGCCAGAGGAAGGATACATTGTTAATCCAATAAATATTGTCACGCAATGACTGTTAGCAGAGTTGTCTCTGTCTCTATCCTGCGATAACTGCCACTTGTGCAGAACCGAATTTTCGCTTTTTTGCTGCATATATTTTGAATAAAATTTAATTAACCGTTACGTACTCTGATACACTGAGCTTGCATTGAAGACACCAAGACCGTCGCAAGTTTTATAGTGCAACACTTGTACGGCTCATATCGTAACCACCAGTGTTGCGACGGAATGTCTTCCGTGTCTTCAATGCTAGTTCATGGTATCAGCATATTGATTAACCCTCTCTGTACCTATTCGACCGTTTCAGTCGACTGAGGAGGGCAGAAGACACATTCGTCTTTACATTATCCACGCTATGGGCGTGGATCATGGGGGGAGGGGGGAGGGGGAGCCCCCAAAACATCCCCCCACCCCACTTTTTTAGATAAAACAAAATCAAATGTAGTACTGTCACTGTATGGCATTGTGCTTATTTCTCAGGTATGGGTACTTTTTGCCCGAAAATCTCGAATTTTCTAAAGTTTCCAAATCGATAACATTTGGGTCAAAATTCTGGCAAATATAATATATTTTGGAGCAAAAATTGCATACAAATTTGGGAAATTGGTTTCTTTTTCAGGCAAAAGTTCAAATTTGCCTGAAATATTGGCCGATTTGGAAACATAAAAATAGGCTATCTAGTGCATATAAAACCTTCAAATGTGCGTAGCTTCCAGGGGGCCATAGGCGGGCCCCTGGATTCCACGCCTATTGCGCAAAGCGTTCGGGCCACGAATCATAGTTTTAAAAAAGTCCCCCCCCCCCACTTTGGTTAAAGGATCCACGCCCATGATTCACGCAGGCTCGAAACTGAAAGTAATAGTTCGGAAAATGCCGACAGAAGCTCTTTTTAACAGCCTCGTAAAGTACACTGAAAGTTTTCATCGTATACTCCTTCTCCCCGAATTGCCAGTGGATATTCATTATAGTCCAACTTTATTACTACTATATTATCTATTCAAGAATCTCCTATGAGATTGAAATCTACTGAGTTAGATAATACCTTCACATTTAAGCCCTTACTTCTTTAGAATGCAATCATAAGATCGATAACCTTTAAATATCGACGTTAATTTATATGTTGGTATACTAACGTTCAATAAATTAATATTAATTTTTCTGGACATTTAATCATAATCGTGGTTCAAACGTCTAAGCTAATGTAATGTAAGCTCGTTTCTCTGTTTTGCAATATCCATGGCTCATTTCTTCTGAACAATTACTTCTATAATACTTGACGATATATATATATTAACAATCTAAATCACAGTCCATTATCAATAGTAAGCTTATGGCTTTGCTCTTATCTAAATATTTAATTTGTAGAACTATTGGCTTAACTCTAATTTCTAATTAACATATTATTTTTCTCCTTTGTGTTCTTTTCCGTATTTGCATTGTCGTAGTATACCCTAATTAAACTAGCGTATTGTATACTATTTTATATTGTATATATACGAAATAAATGTTATTGTGCTTGACTTCATCGTGGATTGCAAGGACATCACTTAGCAGCCTTCAGGTGCAGATCCATGGTTTTACGAAACGAATAGGCGCCGTTGAGAGAGCCAAGCGCGAACATGCGATGACCAAAACGGCGCGAATTTTGTTCAAATATAACACCGTTTAGATACGACATATGGCAGCCAAAAACGTATTTGTAGATATGTAGGTAATATTTGGTCTAACCTCATACAATTGCCTTGGTCATTTAACGCTAACGTGGAGGTACGTCATATTTATTCATAAAAGTACATGTTAATATTTAATATTTCTATTAGGTTTTCTACCTTTATCTAAACGACATCATTTCAATCAGCTTTTATCTTTAAATGAAATCGCAAGCAATAAATCTCATAATTATTTATATATTTTTACTTAGAGTCAATTATATCTTTAATAAAGTAATTGTATGCTTCGAATTCAGTTGCCCTCTGGCCAACACACCATCGTCAAATACATCCAGTTATATCGGTAATAGCGGTAAGTTTCATTGCTTCGCCTGAAAGTCAACATCTGCCCTATAGTTCTTCAAAGTAATAAAAAATATATATTTCGGATTTTAAAAAGCGATAAAACTTGTAACAAAAGACAATTAATGGCCGTAAGGTGTAATGTATGAGATAAGTTTATTGGATTTGATCAAATCTTACGCACTTATTTTTTGCGGCTTTCTTTTCCAAATTGTCATATGGTGATAAAGTTGATAGCGAAAGAGAACAACGCACTTAACTCTGGAATCTTATTATCCTAAATCAGTCCGTGACTTTTTCTTCAACGTTCCAGTTTTTGAAGTGGTCCTTAATAATGTGGTAGGTAATTCGGTAGGTAGCCATCTCTGGTTAGAGATAGTCGGTAATTAATGTACTTGAAATAACTTGAAAGTTCGTATCATACGAGAGATTAACAATGCCTTAGTTTAGATGTTACCATAGCAACACGGCACGTTCTGGTTGGCTTTATTGCTTCCTTCCACCGCCTGTAACCCCCAAAGGCTAAATTGTTTATGTCAATGTCAGGAGAAGATGAGATACTGTGGTCATTTCCATGAATCTGCCTTTCCAAATGTCACTTATGATACCATATCATGTTATCCAAACCAAGATCAAATAAGAACCAAAACATATTTTTATAGCAAAACAATTGTATTGTATTATTTATATATTCTTGGAGGAATCTTGACTCGCGTCAGGTTATAGTTTTTCCTGCAATGACATTTCAACGGATGAGTCACGATAGCTCAAACGATAGAGACAGATGTACGCATAGCTGGAGGGAGACGCAGGTTCGAATCGTACTCATCATTCAATTAGAAAAATACATCATTTATGTACTTAAGTGAAGTTTCGTTACTTTTAAGTTTGATGTAACAAGTAACAACCGAGGAAAAACTATTTAGAGAAGGAAACGGAACTTGATTTATAATAAAATACTTACTGATTTTCGCTGATCACTTACAGTTCAGTGATTATATTAATTGTGTATATGTGGTAATTTATTAAAGCATATATTCATATTCTGGTTATCCTGGCGCATCTACGCATTGGAATTATGCTGTTCCTTAATGGTGTAGGCAGTGGCCTAGCCATTAGGCATCCCTTCTTCCAAT
Organism: Molpadia intermedia; assembly: GCA_027574765.1. Lineage (NCBI taxonomy): Eukaryota > Metazoa > Echinodermata > Holothuroidea > Molpadida > Molpadiidae > Molpadia > Molpadia intermedia. The sequence continues at coordinate 8,775 of JAODAF010028481.1, forward strand.
CAACCCCCACCGCCCCTCCATGGGTCATCCTAAAACTGCAGTAGTAAAACCGTCTCACCAGTTTGCCTTTGTAAGCCAGGTCGGGCAAATACAAGGAGTCTATCCATAACTACCTCATACTTGACATATAAAAAGGACGCATATCAATAAATGAACAGGTATACGACATTAACTGGCAAGCGAGGTTTTACGAGTGATTCGGTTTTTAGTTGGTCGCTTTACAGCTTTCATTCATGATTGTTTTTGTAGTGTGATGGTGGAAAGGGAGTAAATGAGATGTACAGGGAACTCTACAACCATTCAGTGACGTACATCATGATATTAGGCGCGGGCTGTTCTAAAGTTACCGAACCAACAGCGCAGGCGTCCCATTACTGGAACCTTATACAAGTAAGTAACAGATTGACAAGGTATGACGCTGCCCTCGTAACTGATGTTAGATATTTATATATAATGCCCCATTGATATTCAAACCCTGCTCAACGTACACGTGCCTATAACCAGGTAGGCCATATATACATGACTTGTTACTGTTACGTTGAAAGCACGATATATCTGGATATGAAACCAGTCGAATGTAACGTTGAAATTTAGTCAGATAATGGCTTCATATATTGGTTACGAAACCGTGCAGTTATATTTAATTAATTACATGTCAATACTATTGAGACAGCATCTATTTTCCCCAAAAATACTTGTGAAGTAAAAGTTCGCCACATGCACTTTTCCTTCAACACTTTAGCCAGACCAAGTAAGTCATCATAAAAATATTCGTTTCTCATCAGCTATCATATTCCTCCGCCTCACCACGGCTCTCCGACCGAGAACTCTTTCCAATGTTGTTCCGCATGTATCCCCCAGAGACAGCCTTCAACATCGTCAAGTTCTCTATCTTGAAATTTTACGGTTGGAAGAAAATAGCGACGCTGCATCAGAACCTAGATCTCTTCTCACTGGTAAGTCACCATTAGCGTTACCGGTCTGGTGCGGGGGCTGGTGCCTGGATATGAAGTGATACCATGTATAGCGGAGATCATATGTGCAATTGTTGTCTTTCAAATAGTTAAGGCCCTATCTTTCCTATGCGTCAGTGATTATGAGTAATTAAGGAAATTCTCCTTGTTTTTTGGTTATATTAACATGGTCAACTAGGACACTGTGTAACATATGTTGTAACAGTCATTTGTTAATGGGTTATATAGAGTCATCTTGTTCATCTTGTTTGGATGATGATTTGACCACTGTCACATTTATTGATGGGTTATGGGGAGTCCCCTTGTTACATATTTATTATTCCATTATTTTGATGATGATTTGACCAATGAGGACTCTGTGTAACAGATGTAGTAATAGCCAGACATTGATGGGTTTTGTTGAGCCTTCTTTCTCATTAAATGTTATAAATTAAAGAAATAAACTTATACTGCTTGTCCATTTTAATACTAGCTGTAAAATGCCCAAAGAGCTGTAACAAGATACCATTGAGCTATGGCCATCTGACGTAATGTAACTTTGCACAACAATTGGCAGGAGTTTCATTACCACATAGAAGAGTGGAACATTAAAATTTATAAACCTTATTTGACATTAGTAAAAGGTATTTGTAGGAAGATATTTTTTGATCCGGTTAAAAATTGATGATCTACTGCAGATATTAAATGCAATACATTTTGGTACCTGAGTACTAGGTGAAAATAGTATTAACTTGGAGATTGTAATATTATTGGATTGGATTAGTACACAGCTATTCATACTTCCACTAATTCTAAGACATGAGATCTCAAAATAAAGAATGTTTAGATGCAACTTGTAACTAGTCATTTCCAACGATCTAGGAGCCAAAATTTTTGTTTTATGCTGCACGCCAAGCTATGGTGGTGCTCCGCTTTGATAGTATAATGCAAAACGATACACTTCAAGGTAAAAAAATTCATCAAGGGGGTGAGAACAGAATGATCCGCCCCGGGCGCCAGATACTCCAGAAATGCCATTGAATGAACATGGACATTCGATCAGTGTTCAGATGAATTAATTCGAGTAATCAACACCTGCCTGTAAAAAGTGTTCATTGGTCCACCATTTAAGATCCTCTTGAGTCGCCGATAGAAGTACATTAAACTTTATATTTCAGAAATTACATATCATTTTACTGTATTTATTCTTTTACATGTTATATCCAGAAAAGAAGAATTTTTAAAATGTTGATAGTGTCACATATTTAAAAAAATAAAAAGAAACTATCTGCATTATATTGAAGAAGCCAAGAAACATCTTTCCTTTGACAAATCCTTTGAATTGGAACTGGTGCCATTTTCTACTGTATTCTCACACATAACTGACTATTAAAGTTTAACTAGGATTTACCCCTTAATAGCCCAAATACCTTTGCCTACTGGTCTGCTTATCTCTGAGCCTGCCAGCTATGGTTGTTTAGCACAGATTCGAATTGCTGTGTTTATGCAACATAACTGGTATGTATTACATTTGATCAGGAAAAGCAGCAAAGTAATGTGTTTACCTGTACTGATGGAAGGGGGGGGGGGCAAGACCAGTGAAAATACATCAGCAACAGTAATAATAGCTCAAGCCAAACTTTATACATGAAGGTAACTGGCTCTCTTATAAAGAGAAATTTAAATTATTTCATTGTTTTACTAAGAATGGTTTATGGTAACCTTTCCAATATATATATAAAAAAAATGTATATCAAGGCATTCCGTTTCCTATCAATTGTTTTTTTACTACATGCTATATTTCTACTATTCTATAGCCTTCTCTTTTTGACCATTGTTCTGCAGATGTCAACGCAGGCATATAATACCATCCTGCTAATGCTAAATACCATCCCATCCAATGGATCTGAATGTTCCCTTGGCCTTTGACTACTTTCACAATATCAAATGGAACACATTAAACATGTACCCGCTGTTAACCAACAACTACAATCCTTTGAGTACTGTATGACAACATTTTGACTATTGGATACATACTCAAAAAAGTTTGTGTTTGATCCGGTTTCAAATTAACCCTCAAAACAACATGGTTCCTTGCTTCTTGTATCAGCAATGGTGCATCTATATAATATACCGACTATGACTTCAATACAGTTTGTCATTGTTGAGTTATCATACTTAAAATCATATTACTACATAAGAATATGATTAAAGGATTTGTTCAGTCTCAAATATTAGAAAAC
>JAODAF010028592.1:0-11968 GCA_027574765.1 Molpadia intermedia
TCAAAACCCCCGAGCTACACCCTAAAACAAACGAAATGTATATCCAAGTAACCCCCCCCCCCCCTAGAGCCTTTCACCCCCCCCCCCCCCCCCCAATCCCCCAATCCTATTTTATGTATTCTGTTTCTATGAAGGAACTCCATTTTTCATTGACTGTTCGATATTATAATTGCACCTCATTATACATGTATAGAACAAATAAAACAAGTATATCTTGTTAAATTTGTTTAAGTCATGCTATCCCGTGTAATGACGTCATTGTCATTTTATGATGATATTGATCAAGATACATCCATGCGAAAGTAATTATAGGTGTACCTACATCAATCCTGAAGTGGAGTTTTAAAGTAATGATTATTATGATGACAGCAATGGTCACATGTCTTCACGCCCATCTCCACTGGTCAGTTTTTAAAAGGATATATCATGTGTTGTTCGTTATTATTAATATTATAGCGAACAGATAGAGCGAAGCGAAGATATATTAAAATGCATCATAAATCATTTTGTTCTAATAAATGGTCATGGTAGCCTCGGTAGAAGAATCGTTAATGTTTTTTAATTAATTTCTCAATGCAAAATGCAACACATCATTAGGACTCGAGTCAAGCAGCTCACACATGTGCCTGTTCAGCTAGGCCATGAGCTTCAAGAAAGTTTATTTGGAGTTTGGATCAGATTATTGGAAGTGGTTGAACACAGACCGCGAGAAATGATTAAATCCAAACATGTCTGTAACACGTACGGATGATTTCGCACACGGAATCTCATGTCCATGTACATACAATAAACACATGCGGCCCCTAAAGGGTCAGTGGCCGTGAGTGACCAGTTCAATGGACAAACGTCCGCCGTGTAAAATTAGCATATACGTGACGATGCAACATGCCTCGTTGTTCACAACACATATTGTATGACAATTTGAAATCGATGGGAGAATCTACAAGAACTTAAAGTAGGAATTTGGGCAAACATCAAGTTGCTGTTTTTGAGCTAATATGATATAGACTATATATACTAGAATAATCCACATGCAATTATATTCAAATACTGAGTGTTTAGCTACTCTCAAATCAGTATTGTTAGAAATACGTTGCACTGACTAAGGGACACATGACATATCGAAATATACACGATTCATACTCGACCCATATATTTATACACAGACAGCTTCATCATGCGGTTCTTATTTAAGTCCGCAAATCATCTAAGAGGACAACGACCGTAGCACATGCTCATCCCAACCTCCCAGTGTGCCAAAACAAAATTGTGCCTGGGAAGGATGGCAAATGAATAGCCACAGAATGGCTCTTATATAATATAGACAGTCAGTGATTAAGATCTCTATTTCTCTATTTCATTAACAGTTATAATTTGCCAATAATACATTTAAATTAAGTAACAGTATATACATCGCAAAGTAAGTGATGCAGTCTCAACAAGATACATGTCCAATATATGAACGATTGAACGCCTAGTTACAAAGAACAAGGAAATATTTAACATTTACAGAAGACGTGACCAAAACATTTTTCAATATGTATGAGGCATTTTCGTAAGATGGTGAACGTGTCTCGACGCTTCCCGCACCGGATTAGTTCCCAGGACAATTTTATTTATAAATATCACGAACATAGTCTCTCATGGTGATGCATGTTCGTGACTAATGATATCTACTCTGATCAAATTAACATTTGCCGAAATATAGACACGGGATAACGGACAAGGCTGGTGAAAACTGAACAAGCATTGCAAATGTCAAAGGCAGCTGCGGAGGCGTAGCCTGTGAGACAGAGACATACTCCTTCCCATATGAAAAGCCGTTTCAACATTTCCCTCCCAACTTTACTTAAGTGAGAAAGCAGTTACTTAAGTAAAATTGTATTTTACGTGAATCGGTATTTTACAAGTGAAAGTGTATTATACTTATGTGAATTTTTTATTTTAGTTAAGCAAGATTGTATTTTACTTAAGTAAGATTGTATTTTACTTAAGTAAAATTGTATTTTTCGTAAGTGAAATTGCATTTTGCTTAAGCAAATTGAATGTAATTTTACTTAAATACAACTGTAAATTCAACTAACATTTACTTGATGTATTAGTAACTGTATTATGTCTTACTTAAGTAAAATTGTATTATACTAAAGTGAATTTGTAGTATACTTACGTGGAATGAACTATCAAAGTAAAGTACAATTAGCATACAGCAACAATACAATTTAACTAGCAAATTAACGAAGAATGTAATTCCACTTCAAAATAGAATGCAAGTTTATTTAATGACAGTGTATTATACTTAAGTGAAATTCTGTTGTAACAGGTACTATTTTCAACTGCTCCACGTTTCAGAATAAAACGTAACAAAATCATATTCAACCGGCGCTGTTGCATAGCACTATGTCTACGTCATTGATATCATGTTTATACATAATATTTACACACAGCATGGCGGCAACAAATACCACCACACTTCAAGTACCGTCAGCCGTGTTAACAGTCACCGTAATTCCACATTTAAGTTTAAGTTTCTTTAGTTAACTTTAAGTGAAAGAACATTTATATGAAGTGCTATTATATTACTTAAATGGTAATGTATTTTGCGAGAGTATAATTTAAATCAGCCCTTCGTTCCACGTAAGTACAATACAATATGTATATCATACGATGATTCTTGATGAAATTGTCTTTTTATATATAATTATATATAATTATCTATAAAAAGTAGAATAATACAACATTTCAAATAAGACCAGTAAGAAAGAAAAGTCTATTTGGAAATCTACTAACACTGCACCAATGATGTATATTGGCCGTACCGGGACCTCCCACCCTGTTGCTATTATTTCTAATTATCACATGATACCTATATATATGTAAAGAGATCCTGTATTCGAATTCGAGTACTATACTTTACAATTCGCATGCATACACTCTCTCTGAACCGTGGCTAACGAGCAATGATGCGACTCGCATCATGAACGATTCCTTAGACTGCTTCATCTGTCATTTAATGAAAGTAATCAATTATACCTTCATGAGATCATCTTGCTGAAATATAAATGAAGGCCGCGGCACTTAAACACAACCACATTACCATTTCTCTAGAATGAATTAAAGTCCTTGTCCACTGGTAAACGTGACGCTCTATTTAGTACACAGGAGCATGCGCAGTAGCTATAACAACGCGCAGCGCCAGTCTATATGCGTAGGTTCATGGTCCAGGGGAATGAACATCCGTGAAGTCTCTGCAGAGATTCAGTGAAAGACGTGGAGACGGGGTACCACCCCGGATGTTAGAGAACACCAAACAAAATTGTTGGGTACATTTACTCTAAATGAGTAGTTTGGAGGAGATTACATCCTCCAAACTACTTAATTTGAGTAAATGCACCCAGTATATTTTTTTGCATTCCAAAATGTATGTCAAAGCACCCCTCCCCCTCCCTTCTCTCCAATCACATCTCTTTTCCCCGTTGAAATTCTCTGTTCACTCGTAAAATAAAAAAAAAGGAATTCCACGTGGCCATCGGATAGCCAAGGCAACTAATAATCACCACACACGTGGATCATGCTGTGTTAAATGCAGTGGTTATTACATCATGCGTTCAGTCATTGGTTAAAGTAGGTATATTATCTGGTGTCTTGCGTAGTTGCGTATATAGCTGTGTGAATATATATACATATGTATACATTATTAGTGTAGTTAAGAAAAGCCCTAATATTATATATAAATATAAACCGTATGATATAGAATATATCGGTTTTATGTTTTATAAACCCTTAATGCTCAGAAACAAGATCTCTGTTTGTTATACATAATTATGAATTCAGATGTAGGACAGTAATATGATGCACCATTATTAAAACAACGATATGACTTAGCGTGTTCTCAACATATTTATAAGAATATTTTCATTTATTATAGGTTCCACCGATGGCAACCGCAGTGCTGACTTTACGCGTCGTTATCTACATTTGTAAGTTACCGTTCATATTTTTTTCTTCTTCTTACTCCCTTATAAACAGGGACGTATGTGTTAAAATGCAACCATGAGACCTCGCCAATTAAATGGATATAGATCAGTCTAGATATTTGAGGTGGCAGTTTGAATTAGAGCTGGATAGATTTTTTTTAAACAGGGTACTTAAGTTTGAACATGACTTTTGTGTTCCATGGAGGCAATTAAGTATACTGCATCCACCGAGGCGGTCAAGGTATGTAAGTAAACTCACTGAGACTTTTCAAGACATGACCATTTAACCAATGCTTGACACTGATGATATACAAACTGTGTTGACATTGACTAACGCCTATCTGACAACATTGCAGATTAATATACCTGATATGACCTATAACTAATCACTGATAGAATTATAACTTTTATATAACTATTTACCTAATTGGTTTGGTGAGTGCTTATGGTGAAGAATGTCTCATGCATGAGTACAAAATATCTTGTACAGCCTTATATCCATTTCTTACTAAGGTTTTTGTCCATTCTTCGTGCTGATAAAGACATTTCACAACAGTAGGTCACGAAAATGAGGGACAGAATCCCCCCTCCCACGCTCTGTAATACAAAGTACATTTCAGCAACCAAGCCTATCTCTTTTTCAGCTTTTGGGATTTTAGCTTTTCGGGTCATCCTTTCGACTAGTTGTACATCAGAGAATACTGAAGGTTTTTCTTGGCCCGCTACTCCCAATAGTACCACAGGATTTCTTCCTTGTCTCGGTGGGCTTGGTAAGTTCATAAAACTAACTTATATAAAGAAACAAGCAATATGCTAGTTTACAATTCAAGTTGTGTTAGTAAAATGTGAGTTAAGCGAACAGAATCACACGTCACAACGTATTTAACTCTGAAAAAATACAAATCAAACATTTATTTTTGTAATTTTTGTAAGATGTAAATAACATTTAGGGTGTACGTGTGTTAACCTGTTATATACCGATCAGATTTCGAGATCCACGTAGACATGTAAAAGAGGCTCAATGTGCAAAAACTCTAAATTATAGAATAGATAAAAAGCTTAAAAAAGGTATTGAAACAGCCACATATAAGCATTTTAAGTGAAAGCGATAAATTCCCAGAAACAGTCAAATATATAAAAATAAATAACTGCATTTATGCGATTCTCCGAGGTTTCACCAGTATTAACTAAACAGAAGGTCTATAAACTTCATAAAGGAAGCCGCTTTACTGGATTTTTATTCAAACCAGAGGAATACTTGTTATTTATACTATTAGTATTTTATGAATATAATGTTCATTAAAATATCTTTCGTTTCCGTTCGTTCAATTTGATATTTTAACTAGCCATAGTCTTCTGCGCTCCTAAAATATCCCCTCAAGATGTTTTTCTCTTGCTACCGATGCGTCCAACTAAATAATACACAAGTTTCCCGCCTACACTGTATAAATAATATTAACCACCTGCCTGTTGTTGCTATGACTACAATACATTGGTATAAACAAACGAACGTTTCATAGTAACTAAACAAACATTCTTGTCTTGTTAAACTCGCTGGGCATATTAGAAACCTTCTTCAAACAAAGCCATGCATATTGACAGCTTTACAAAAGCATATATCATGAATCTTTTGGGCTAATCCAGACTTGATGTACTTTGAAGAGAGACTCGAGAAACTATTTAGATTGATGATTTTTGAATTTTCTTTTTATTGGCGGATAGAAAACTTGATTTAATGATTTTAAATATCGTTAAAATTAATTGGATTTAGGCGAATGGAGAATGTAAATAAACTATGAATGCAAGTATATGTAGGGTTGAATGCATGTATATGTAGGGTTGACTGCATGTATATGTAGGGTTGAATGCAGGTATTTGTAGGGTTGAATGCAGGTATATGTAGGGATCCCTACATGTATAAGTAGGGTTGACTGCAGGTGTATGTAGGGTTTACTGCATGTATATGTAGGGTTGACTATAGGTATATGTAGGGTTGACTGCAGGTATATGTAGGGTTGACTGTAGGTGTATGTAGGTTGACTGTAGTTATATGTAGGGTTGACGGCATGTATATGTAGGGTTTTAATTTTCAACATGAAGGAGCAATTCCAGTTAAATTTGTGGCAACTAACAATAATCGTGCGCAGAGCGTGTGACTTAGTGACGTGTGCATTTTTATATATAATGCTCAAACACACACATTTTACGTACGCCTGAACAGTTCCCTGAATCTTAGTACCACATCTAATATTATGCTAATCTTGTATATCGCCAGGTAAACATAACCAACTGATTGTTGTTATACAAACTGAAATACCGTTTGGCGCCCGATATGGGACCTGTCATTGTTAATTAATAGTTTGAATTAGCGTTATTGCAGTGAACCCTGCGGTTCCTTTCATCACTTCTTTACTACTAAACAGGCGAGTAAATCTCTCACAGGTTCATGGAAATCAAAACGATTCATATTTTGGTTTTAGAATTTGATTTTCATTTGTAATAAACACGCCCATATGGCATTGTTAAAGATACATAAGAATCTCTCAAAACTCCTTGTAAAGAAATTTTGCCAATATGTGTTGACGTTTTCCACCCCTGATTGTAAATTTCTGTTTATGTTGTATTCTAATTGTATACCGATATTTTATTATGGGGGATATTTTCTTCAAATGTCAATAATTTTGACTTCCTTTATCTGGCGCAAACATGTTTTGTGATGATTAATATACGACAGGCATATTTAATTGTAAACAAAAGGTATGTACAAGTAAAATATTTAGTAAACATAGGCCTAGAAACTTGCAATGGTTACTCTTGTCAAACTGAATACGTGGTAGCACAACACTGCTATTTTGCTTGCGCACTACGACATGTGTCCAAACCTACTTCATGTTAAGACAAATTTAAAGCATAATTTGTAGAGCAATGTCATATTAACAATGGAGGTAATTATTAGTACATGAATCGTCCCCATGTAAAGTTACACTGGTCAGTAGGTCTCGAGTAGCTCGGTTAAGAAAGTCTATTTGAAATCAAGGGAGAGAGAGAGACAGCTGTAACCAACCCATCACGCAATTGAACGCTGACCTAACGGTAAAGCATGTACGAGAAATCAAGAAGATTGCGTCACAATCCCGTTTAGCAGGTTAGTACAATGTATCATGGCGCATAGATCTCGCAGGTGTTAGTATATCCAATGCCTTAAAATAAAGAAAATTAGAAGAAAAAAAGAATAACCAAAGAAAGCAAAATAGTGTATTGTGGTAAACGGATTATGATATGTCGAGATCGCTGTGACATAGGGGCCTAACGCGAAAAGTACATGATGCACCCGCCACGCCCAATTTTCCTCTTTGATTTGCAGGCTAGTCTAAGCGAGCCGGTTTTTAAGCCGGTGTTTATTTATGAGATTGTTGAATAGCCTATGATCCTTGGGTGGCTAACCCACGACAAGTAATTTCTCATGACTGTTAGTTTCTTGAAAGCACTCAGGTTTACGTTTCCAATATGAAATATAGGAATACTTGTTATGAAAATACATAATTTTGTTAATTACGTAATTTCAGCGAGTGAGTATATTCGCAACCCAGTGATGCATAAACACACTAAGTAAAGGCCGACTCGGTGACCGTCGTTTCCATTTATTGCTTGCAATTATTGACTATCAAGCATGATATAATCCACGGGTTTAAGGATGTAGGTTCGCGATTGTAAGCATGATAAAACATGCGCACCACTATCATATTATATAGAAAGCTAGCGCCGTGTCAGAAGATATAGAACCTTTAATATATAATACGCACCACTAACATATTATATAGAAAGCTAGCGCCGGGTCAGAAGATATAGAACATTTAATATGGTGCCATACGCACCACTATCATATTATATAGAGAGCTAGCGCCGGCTCAGAAGATATATAACTGTTAATATGTCATACGCACCACTATAATATTATATAGAGAGCTAGGGCCGGTCAGAAGATATATAACTGTTAATAAGTCATACGCACCACTATAATATTACATAGAGACTATAGCGCCGGGTCAGAAGATATAGAACCTTGATGATGTCATACGCACCACTATCATATTATATAGAGACCTAGCGCCGGTCTGAAGACATAGAACCTTTAAGATGTCATACGCATCACTACATTTAATACGCATATAAATATTTATGAAATCAACCAACCAAATATATATATATACTAATGCAAGACGGTTCAGTTTATTTCTCAGTTTATTTATTGTGCCGTAAATAATTAATGAAGAGAAATTAAAAAATAAATTATGACGGCGATACAATTTGCGGTGTAATTTTCAAACACTTCACACATGCCTACTTCACTACAAATTGCAAATTCCCCAACAGCACCATATTTACGTTTATCGTTTTGCAACATGCAACAGCGAGGTCATATGGAAGCTCAATTAAACGTCATCACACGTTCCTTTATCATTTAAAAAACAAAATGCAAAATGTTATCTTTTTAAAGAGGTGAGAACGTCACATTTCGAACTTTGAAAAGTTAAAATCAATATTTTGCAAGAATTGCGTTGCATTGGTAAGATTATTTACGTTAATTGTTTATTATTATTTTCTCACCAATGCAATATTTTTTTTACAAAAATATTTCTTAAAATATTTGTGATATTTTGTTTTTTTAAGCCATGTCGCTCCCATAATATGAGTTACATTACACCAATTGTGTATGTTGTGCACATATATAAGTATGATGTCATAATATTAAAAAAATATCGCGGAGTATTCAAGCGAATATTTACTATCGACTTTTAGCCGTGTCTAGGCGTTATAGTATTTATCTTTTGAACAAGCCTGTACTATCAAAACCTTTATTTCAAGCGGAATACCGGCCTGACGAGGAGGTTAATACAGGTTACCTAACAAAAATGGTATTTAAAGGGAAAAGTTGGTGGGTTTATGATTGACATGTAGTGCATTATTTTTGGTTAATATATCAGTTCACACTGTTATTCTGGTTCCTCAAGCTGCAGAGTAAATTGCAATCTTGTGGCATGTTAACTTCCCAGTTACTGCGGCTGATAAATGATGAATCCCTGCGGCACATCGGTTAAGGGGAGCAAGGCACTTTTATTTCGCTTCAGAAGTAGTCAGGCCACCTGTTTCTTAATGAATTTAAATGAAATGACCCGAAAGAAAGGATACCGCAGCTGTTTGAAGCGTATTAAATTTCAGACAGATTTAGAATAGTTTGGTCCGGTAGAAAGATGTCATGAAGCGGTCTAATGGTAGTTTAAACAAATCCTTTCAACATTATTGGTCGAAATGACGTACATTGTTTTTATTAGTACTTCCCTTAGGGGTGGTATAGGTTTTTCAGTGATTAGGTTATTTGAGCAACTTATGGTAAGGTAAACATTTTCTTATAGATGAGAAGGAAATTCTCGCTTGGCGTAAGTCATAATCACATCTGCAGGTGGAAATTATTCGTGGTCACCAAAGAAGCAGGAGCTATCGTTTATGAGATTACTTTAATGGAGACCAAACCACAAGACGTTTACTGCTCATCACCAAAGAAATTTACCTCACAAGAACGTAATAAACTTTGTCGCCTGAAAGTATACATATTAATGAGCTGCCTGTCTGTGGTGTGTGATTGCACTTACGGTTACCTAAACCAACACAGTTATCTAGTTGACAATTTCACACGTGTTTGCTCAGTTAGTATATTTTATTTTACCGGGTCACAATCGCCCAGGTTTTGACGTTAGATCATATGAAGAATATCGCAATTTATTGGAGGACTTCGAAGTTAACTGAGTCCTATACCCCACCCCCTCCCGAAAAATACAGATAACGATAAAACATCAATAGCATTGCGTCAACTCGTGTGGAAGCTTAATAACAGTTTAATGCCGGCCCGGATTTTGTCATGATCTTCTTCATTTCATTCGGACCTTTATTCGGAGTATTCTGCATTAAATCGTACAACGTTAGCTTTTTCATTTACTCATAACATATATCACAGTTATTCTAAGGACTGTTATGATGTCGTGTTTGTATTATGTAGACTTGACCGACTTGAGCAATGTGATATAATTTTTCCTACGAATAAATATTTATACAGGTACGTTTATATACTGTGTGTAACTAGTTTATAACCAAGTGAACTGAACCTAGAATGAATAGACACATTACCCGACACATACTGATTTATAGTAGAGACGCTTCCTATATATAACTGTCACACGTATAGTAATAATGACCAGAGCTGACTGCGCAAAAGCGCTTAGTTGTCAATGTTTTAATCTAAATTACCCATCGTGTTTTCATTACTCGCTACAGTACTATATGCCTTAGCTTTATGAGTCTTTATTTTAAGAAGAAACTTTGGTTGCAGCTGATAGAAAGGCTTAAAAGGTGGTAAATTAGCCGAGGCAATACCAGGCATCTGCAAACTAACTCCATCTACATAATTGCCACCTCAACAAAGATTTTCGTCTATGCTGTTTTCTTGCTGTAACCCGAACGAGTTCGCAACCTAATGAGATATGCGGAGTAATATATAAAGAGCCTCTTGTTGATATGATTGCATGGTATATTACTGGGGAGAAACAATGTATTCAATATTCATGCGCGTTAGAGTAGTCAATGTCGCATATGTTTGACAACAATACGTGCGGTATATACACAAAATAGAATTTCATTTAAGCAAAATGTGAATGGTATGTGCCTTGTGTTAATTAAGTGCAATTAAGTAAAATGTAATTAGTGGAATTATAAAAAGGAATCTTGTTGGTGTACGTGTACTTTACTTACGTATAATGCAATTTTACTTTTAATTTTAAGACACTACATTTAACCTGGAACAACTAGGAGATAAAGTCTCAAACTGCCTGTCATACGGCTTGGATTATGTTAACGCCATACAAAGTGATTAGAATAGTGTTTCTACAGTGTTGAGACATGTCTCTTTCCCTGAGTTTCTGAAGTTATCGAATAGTCTGCGATTGTATAAAGAAAATATCAGTTTTATTATTTTCTTCATTTATGTATATTGATTTAGGGCAATGTCGCCAAAGTTGGATGAATTGTTTTTCGCATTCCGGGAACCCTGTACGAAAACTACAGGATACCAGGCCCATAAAAAAATTGAAAAGCAATATAATATTTGTAACGTCGGCATGACGTCATATGATGTGAAGAAAATATTATTATTTATAAATGCTATTTGTGTTAATTTTCTTCATGATTTCTTGAGTTTCATATATATATATATATATCTATTAGTTTATGTCACTAAATAGCACGTGAACCATTTGCGCCATATATCCTTGGTTTACGCATTTGGTACACGATTTGCGGTGGAGTGTCTATAGATCACTACATAATTATGTTATAACTGGTGGCAGCAATGGGATTTGTTGTGCCGCGGTTGAATTCGCTTTACTTTGCCTTTGTTCGTTTTTAGTGCCAAATGTCTATAGAACGTCAACGTCCATGTTATACTATTCCTTGTTATTTTCACTTAACGCATAGTTTGAGCTGACATATTATTATTAACTATTCAGGTCATATTCAGTTTTTAACTAAAATGTGATTGGTCTTTCACGTTCAGAATGTCCCCGTCGTATGGCAGGTTGAAATCTATTTCTGTTATGCATTGCATTGATTGATATCCTATTTTTTATTATTTTTTATTTTGGTATTTCCCTGTAGACGTGGTTTTCTCAAGGGAAATTGAAAATTGAAATTCTAGTATACTTGAATGGCTGCTATGTTTATGTAACATAGGAATGTAAGAAGGAGTATGAAACTTAAGCTCGGTGGTGACAATGAATTCGAAATTTAACAATACAAACACGGTCATCAATGTTATTATTATAGGCAAATTGTCACAGTGTTTAACGTACGTTTAACAATGGTGTGTTGATAAGTGATACCGAACTGACGATTTCAGGTAGGTAATAATACCGAATGTTTTTTTTTTTTTTTTTTTTTTTTTTTTT
>JAODAF010028702.1:0-11967 GCA_027574765.1 Molpadia intermedia
TACATCTGATAACTCTCATAACAGAGAACAAAACGCCTCAGCCTCGGAACAAAAATCTCTTTTTTATTTAACAGGTCTTTGTACAACTTACCCAAAGGATTACCATTCGATATTTATAATCCATCCATATTTGGCAACACATTCCATATCGTTGGAATTGTTTGCGTATCTTTATCCCATACTGTACCAGTTTCGAGGGTGCAAAACCAGATCGACGTTCTAGAAACAGCATGGTCTGCAACGGCATTCGTAAGATGTTGATCACGTGATAACAGTCAATGGAATTTCCTCTCGGCCTGCTAGAATGTCCGAGCTACAACTTTAAGTTTCGAGTCCACGTGAACACTATAAAGATGAGTTTTCTCTCTATCGACTGAAACGGCCATGTCGCTACATGGCGGGTTAAAAACTCTCTTGTGACTTGTTGGTGACCATAGGCAACACATATGCGACATTGTTCAGATCCGAGCTATTCGATTGGTCACCCTTGTGTGTAATGCAAAATTCTTTCACTTAATTCTCTAACACCACCAGCTCACCTATATCTGTTTAAATGGTCTCCTGACAATAGAACATTTTTACTTTGTATGCCTATGTAGAAGATGTTATTCGTTACATGTTACGTAGGATGTATGTTAATAAAGCGTTTTAGATATATCTATTTAACACTTTGTTGGTCTGCATCAGAAGATGGTTGTCGCTCTGATTATAAATTACTACTCGCCGTGGCGCGACTTTCCACGACCCAATCATGTCAGCGGCGTTCATGTACCGCTGGCATAACCCATGCCTCGACAAAACATCTATTAGACGAGTCCTATTTATGCAAATATTCTGCACATTCTGTCCAATGGCTTTCCAAAATGTGGTAAGTAACTGTCAAACTGATTCATAATAGAAATAAGATTATAAAATACACTTCGAATGCTAAAACGATTTGTTTAAGTCTTACTGACTGTCGTTTATTACTTTTTTTAAAGCATATTAGTGCATATTTACGGATTCGCTTTAAGGATGCGATCTTGTATTGTTGACCGTCTCTCCTTAAATTGTCATATGATACCATTAACTGATATCAATGCCGTTCCGCGAAACCGATATTTCTTCGACTAAGTAGTCATAATAGCTACAGGGAAAAACGTTGATTACTTATCGAGGCCCAACGTTTCAGGTTTAGTAGACTTATTACCCAAAACGATTACCATTGTCTGCGTAATTTATTGTACCGAGGAGTATTGAGGACGAAAACCGAATCGACGGCCTGCCGCGTAGTAGCATGGCCCCACGCGAACAATGCGCTTCCTCCTCACTGTATCTGTGTAACTGTGAAGACGTGTCTGAACAATGAGAAATGGCATTAGTGTTTGTTAAAAATAAATATTTTGAAGAGAGCTTTATCTTATTCGGAAAAAGAATAGCAATTTACAGAAGTTCAACGAATATCAAGAGTTATCTCCTAATATATACACCTGAACTAATTTAACTGGATTGTATCAGCTACCTTAACTTTACAATGTAAACATTCACCCGATATAAAGAGGGTTATGACAAATTGGAATCGTTATGGTTGGCTGTTATTCAGTATGTTTATAATACCATAAATTGAATAATACTTGTTTTGCTATAGCGTAAATAGTTTGTAAATAATATAAATAAACCTTTCACTTTAATTATATAAAGGCCCCCAATGTGATGCAAGCATCCATCCACGCGATATCGTTGTTTACCTTTATATCAGTTTATTGCAAATTGCAGTAAGAACTTTAACAATAACATACTGCTTTAAACTCTAAATCACGCACTGACGAAATTGCTGTGCTCATCCACGTGCGACACAACGCATATAGAGTGATCATATGTGGACAGGCGGGCAACAGTGGAACTACGTTCAGTGCAGTAAGCTTATTTTGCCTTGTGCTCTATTCAGCTAGGTTATTTTCGGTTGGCATCATTGCATCATTACATTGTACGCTAAATGAGAAAAGCGGATAAAAGTAGTTGCTTTAGTGAATTAAGCAATCGTTTAAATATTTAAATTTGTAGTGAGTTATTTAGAAACAATGGCAAGTTCTACTAGATTTATTCAAAGGATTGCTCGACTATTGTAAATACGCCGACTCTCGGAGGAAAACTTTTTAATTCACAGTGCGTTAACCAATTCGTAATTAATTTTGAAGGATTTTAGATTCCAGAGAGTTGTTTAATTTATGTCTGATTGATGTTTCCAAGACCATTAACCTGTTCCGGGTTTATTATCTTTATAGGTGTTTGTTGTTGTGAATGTTCTAGTATTTCGTTGTATCTTTCTCTTGTGGTAAACTGAATCAAGTATTACCATATTCCTTGCATTACCATATTCCTTTTGTTGGTTACACAAACTGTATAGTTCGTACTTTACGAAAGTTATCTATTAATGTTTAATGTGTTACTGAATGGTTTCGTTGATATATTTAATCACTTATGCTACTGTTTAGCAAACTTGTAAATAACATTTTCTGTTGGTTAGATCGTCTCTCTGCACGACTTATTATAAACTGTATATAATACGCTAACAAGTCAATTCATTCATACTTTGCAAATGTAAAAATGCCAAATCAATCTCTTCTTCCCAAGGGGATATAAGTTTATTTGATTCACACTACGAACGGCTGGCAATAGCTATCAATTTCGGTCATACGTGTTGCAAATGTCGATAATTTGCGACAATAAAAGTTCAAGAGCCTTGGAGCTTATCGATAAGAGATAAGTATACACGAACCTTCATTCAGGAATTTGCATTTTTCAGATTTGTTTTCGGCTTGGGAACAGTCTAAGATTTAATTTTGTCAACGGCTTTCGTATGTCTATAATTGATCGAGAAATACGTAATTCTATAGCGATAACCTTAAAAATCATCGATATAAACCTCTTTCAATTAGTATTACAATGATTGATTTTTTATGCCAACCCTATTAATTGTAACCTAATAATTTGGTCAATATGTACCATAGCCGCATTTTTCAGCTTAAAACAAGTTAGGAATATTGTTAATAACTATTTGGGAGATTTCTGATTACCAGAATATTACATATATTTAGAAATAGGAATGAAGAACAGAAATCAGTTCTCTTCATATAACAAAGTCCGGTTATAAAAGATATGTTGACTTTTTATTTACTAATTTCATGCTATTTATTCCAATTAAGCCTATTTTTGGCGACCTTTCTTTACTACACCTATAATAGTTTACATCATTTGATTTTATATTTCGTTATTGCAAAGTTCTGCTCAATCATTATAAGTTGATACAATAATACAATGCCGAGTTTTCTACACCTTTGAGACAGGGGCGCAGTGTACCTTGCAAAGCATAAACATTTGTAATTATATTCTCGTTTTTGCGTCACATGTAAGTTACAGTAAAAAACAAACAACCTTAATAACTCCACATAATATATGACTTTATCATAAAATATACATCAAATTCAGCGAACTGTAAACAACTATATTTATTACATTATGTTATCTGTTGCAGATTATACACAATCAATATCCACATTAGCTGTTTAAATGAACCTGGAATTGGAATTAAACTTCACAGTGATAACAATAGTTCGGTACTTCCATTATTGGAAGAAAACGAGTTTTACCGAGTTTTACCATGGCCATAATGATGTCATAAGAAGATGTATATTGATCAGCCAGACATAGGATTTATGTTTAGCACTGCTTAATTCGAGAAAGAAATTTACCATGTGTTGTATTTGTGTACTGCCATGATGTGAACCGAAGTAATGATATTATAATGGCATGTTAACTTGATATCTTGAATTACAACGTTGGCTACTCAAGTGCACCGACGTTCGACCAAAAGAACTCACTACTATCAACACATCGACACTGATAATAGACATATTCGAATTGCGCTAGGACTAACAGAGAATGAAGCAAATCATGCGTGTAATGAATTATTACATGAGAGGGTATATAATATAATAAATTGTTCCGTCAAACTAAGTCCCGTTTTTACTCCATCCTTTACAATTAACCGTTTTTCTATTACGTAATTCAATTTTCGCCCAACTGTTTAGACTAGTGGTACTTGGAATTGGATAGCGCAAGCTTCATAATCTCATTTATGTTCAAAATCAAATTATATCTAGCATTCATCAGGAAACATTAATCGTATAAATTAATTATGGTGTGAACAGAAAGGCATCTTTGTATTATACTTTTATTCCGTAAGTACTATCTTCCTGACCGTCTTTAGAATGGAAAATGAAATATTGAGAGATAGACTAGTGAGAATGGTATATATTCTTAGTATCATATATATTAATACCAAACTAGTCTTGCTATCAACATGATAAGCAATGATATTATAAAACAAAGTAACAGTTAGGTTTTAGACAAAATGGCTATGCAATTTAAGAAACTCTGTTATCTTCGTTGCATTAAATATTAATGTGAGATTTGGACTAATTTAGACATTTATCAGCTACCGGGAATTGTACGCGTGTAATCATGAACAATCATAATTCATTATAATTGCTATGTTTTAAAACTGTTCACACTTGTACCTGACACATTACAATATGTGTCATTATATCCACCATTCGCAGGACAGATTCACACAATTTGTGTATTACTTTGCCTATACTGTATTTAACTGTACACTGTAAAACATGTTTGTACAGTTACATAGAATCAAATAAAGAAATACAAAGAATTACGAAAATATTGCTGTAAATTAGTTTCAAAAATTGACAGCAATATTTTCGTAATTCTTTTGTATTTCTTATTTTTTCTCTATACATTTTTACAGTGTATAGTGTTATTCTGATAGTCTTTCATGGAATGCTTCATTACAAATTGAAGTTGGCCACATACTATACTCATATGATAAGAATCGCTTTGTATACAAATCAGTTAATCCCTACTTCTCGTTCTTCGTTGATCTAAATCCATTTAAGCAGGGAGCTTTTCTAACCATGTAGACATAATCTCTTTAAAGACATGGATGATGTCAAATATACCACATCTTGACATTCCCAATAATTTATGCTTTCGTTATATTAGGCGGGTAAACAATATTAATATTTAATTGGAACACTCGATGAACATAATTATGACCATAGAGCCCATAGCTGCTGAATTAATGAGCTGAAACTATTCCAATATTAATCTAATCGGAAACTCTGGTTGGATGTGTGCATATCTAGTTTCTAATTCAGCTGGATAAAATTGAAAGTGAGAGAGTCTACGAATAGATAATGTAGGTAACCAATAAGACCCGATAAATCTTTCGAAATTGCTTTCTCTGAGAAATGGATAAGGAGGATGCAAAGATAACTAGTCGGATTAGCATAATAATAGAGTTTGCTAAGCGTTGGCAAAAGACGCCTTTTGGCCAAAATGCGGTTACAGACAGCAAGGTATACTACAATATTGCTTATATATGTTGATATAACTGCTACACAGCTATGTATCATATGCCTGCATTTCATTTAAATATCGAAATTGTCTGAATAATGTAGATAGCTCTGATAAAGACAATGGAATTGCCAGACGCAAATTTGATTCGAATCATCCACATTCCTTGACTCCATGTTTATTAACACAAAGGCATCTAAACAAAATACAATAACAAATTCTGAACCAATTATTATGTTGTAGTAACTAATTAAATTGTATTTATTTCATGTTACATAGGGTTTTTCAAACTACATGGGCGAGTTAAGCAACACGTTATTACAAAGCTAATGACGACAACATAACAACTAATATGGAAAACATGAAATACACTTAATATAACATATTCAACTAGAAACGTGGTCCTTTTCATTTCTACACGCGACAGATGTGATTACGAACTAATTAAACATGTAATAACAAATCATACAAGATTTCCTTCGATGCATCTAGTTGATACGAATATGATACTCAACCCGGACCGTATGCCATCTGCCAGACTACTTTGTCGATATCTATTTTATATAGAATGCTCGAAGGACTATAATACGAAACAAAGATATACATTACTTAAACATTAAAGTAACAGCATATTATTCAAGAATTAAGATCGTTCTTGGCGAAACAAATTATTAGGTTCAATGCTTCAAAAACTTTAGCCATATTTTTGTCGTATATGTTGAATACCATATAATAGATCATGTTCGATAACTAGTATTTACATTTACATTTACGCAAACATTGGTAATATAAAGTACAGTTAAATAACAACTTTGGGTAATTTTCACCTCCTGAAACACAATTTTAAGTAACTATTATTTCATTTGTGACGTGTCAGATGAGACAGAGTAAGAGACGGCGGGGTTTACCGTTTCAGTCAATCAGTCAACCTCCGTCATCACGGGATTGAATACACTCATTATTATGATCATGGGATCTCGGAATAGTACGATCACATCTATGGTTTACTTAGATGCAAAGAAGAGACACCATCTCTTGCGAAAGTATGCCAGTTCATCTTCCCGATAATGTCTGTATGCATAATTGTTGTGTTTGGTGTTGTCATTTGTCATATACCTATAGAAGTTTTGCAGTGACGTCACATGCTAAATTTTCCCGGCATGCGTCTAGACAAACACTACTGTAACATGAAATGTACGTATTTGCATGTAAACGTGCGCGCGCAGTATTTCTATAAGAACGAACAGTCAAATACTAATTTATTTATTTATTAAAAATAGCAAGAAACTAGCAGACATTAGTTCAGATTAATCCGTATGTATTTGCGGAATATATAGGCCAAACTGAAGTAATTAAGCTATATGATATGTTAGGTTGCTGGACAGTTTTGCCCGCCAAAACTCATGTGTAAACAAAGCATGACGTCACGTGAAAAACCTATATAGTAACAATTAGCCCATCCATTAATCTATCTTGGTGCAATATATTACGTCAAATACTTTAAAAGAATAGTTTTGGAGTTTGGAGTTCTTTGCGTGACATGTATCAATGGAGATCAATCGAACATGGTTGTTTTCATAAAATATATAGACAAATATTATTTCAAAGAACGCTTGTTACGAAGTAGGCATGTGTAATATCTTGATTATTCGATATACGCTCAGATCGGACGCGGCTATAATTTACAGTATAGAAAAAATGTTACCGTTGAACCTTGCTTAGAGGTAAAGCTGTATAGATAACTTTAGGCGATATCTGTGTGGTTCTCTATTATACGATACCGACGCTTACTTATCCCTTGACGTTTCAATATTCAATCAAATCACGAGTCAAGCATTATTGTCCATAATGATCATACAAATCACCCTTGGTCTTACAATACAAATGTATTTATATTTGCAGTGTATTGATATGGTAGCTTCTATATTCTTCTATATGCTGTAGTGTAGTGTTTGCTTTCGGTAGTTTTATTTTGGGCATTTCATCATACCAGGTTCACTGCACTGGCAAAACTGCGGCCCCGTGAGAGGCATAATACTGAGACATGGATGCATATATCTGAGATTCTCTGGATTCATTTGTTTGCATAGAGTAAGAAGTGTCCTTCATTCGCTCTGCGATTAATTAGATTAAAGGTAATCTATTCAAACGCAAAAGGCACCGTGAATTTGCCGTCAAAGTAGCGAAAATCGAATAAGAATTGACTGAGAAATCAAATTTCGTAATGTCAAGAAATCTGTTATTCAAGTCTATGTGTAGTCTTTGAATCAAATGGTTATTGCGATTATTATGATTATACTACATTGCTTCACAACTTTGGTTAACCAATTCGATTTGTAAATTAATTTGTAATGATTGATCGGTATTTTCAGATGGTTTTAACATAGAATTCGGATTTGTTAATGGTGTTTTTATAAGCTTGCGGACAGCTGCATCGGCCAGTATTATCAAGTTTATGTGTAGTCTTTGAATCAAATGGTTATTGTGGTATCATTATACTACATTTGCTTCACAATTTTGGTTAACCAATTCGATTTGTAAATTAATTTGTAAGGATCGATCGGTATTTTCAGATGGTTTTAATATAGAATTCGGATTTTTTAATGATGTTTTTATAAGCTCGCTAACAGCTGCATCGGCCAGTATCATCTTCGTATTAACTATATGAGTGTTGATCGATAGCGTTTCATAATTATTATAGATTTGGTTCGTTGGATTAGTCGGCAGATGGTTTCTGCAGTTATCATTATGTCGATAGATTATTTTCGCAATCTGATAGTTTAAAATTCTCCTAACATTCACTAAAATGCATTATAATATTCGTGATTTGCGTGAGATCAAGGAGAGCGTTATTCGAACATTCACTTATGTGATATGAACTAGTTGCCTATTGGTCGGTATTGTATTCTAATGTTGCAATTTGCAGTGCTTAGATTTTTTGTATTTCTATATCAAAGACTGTCAAACAACTTAGTGATGTTCGTTTTGCCAACCATTCGTTACACTTTACTTTCATTAGTCTGTCCTTTTTCTTGATTAATTTAATTACCGTGATACTTTCTAGATGATATATCGATATTGACATATGGAAACATTTGTATGCTACACTATCGCAATCATCTTGACGCAGATTGGCCCAACGTACTGTTCTTGTACTGTTCTTGCATATCCACTATTAGCTGGATATATATGAACTCGATGACGTCATAAACGAAGTGAAGCAATAACTATACACGTGGAAAGTCAATGTTAGAGGAGATTATAATTTATAATGGTACTGTTCAATAAATCTTATCTTGTGTAACCTATCTAACAAAGACGGAATTTTAACAGACATAATGGAACTCTCTCCAGAACATACAAACGTAAGTTTAAAAATCACATTATCTTTAGTGTATCGTTATGTGTGTATATGTATGTATGATATGTATGATATGTATGTATATTTTCAAAATGATATTTTTCGATACTTCTTTCAGTTTTGTAAAGAATATGGCCTAATCGAGTAACAATTACTGCCTGTAGTTTAGACACATTTGTATATATGTAAATTTGATTGAATATCGAATGAAAAAGTAACCTGGTTAAATAATAATCATATCACCATTGCCTTTTCATATTTCCGTGTTATATCTTCTTTATTATCTCTTTCCTTAAGCAGAAATTCACAACACACCTATACATACATATCACTCTATCGGCCCCCTATAGTTGTAATCCTATGGGAACTTCTAACAAATTAAACCCAACCAATTAGTAAGTGTCTTGGCTAGACGGTGTTGCAATTTATTCGCCCTTAATTGTATTAGACATTCCAGATATTGGCAGGGGAATTTTGAACCGTCATCAAATCATGCAGTGTGCAGTTTCAGGCAAATAATTAATAACGTTTCAGAATATTTCATGTTAAGAAAATGCGATAAAAACGAACAAACGGTTTTATATATATGATATACATACTTTCGCGATATACGAAAGATTACGTATCAATATATAAATGTCGTACATGTGCATTGTATATGATTATATACTGCTATTGGTTACATTATGGGTAAAGCCATCTCGAATATTAATGAATATTATTATATATTATATATAATATTATTAATTACACGGTTACTATTCTTTTGCATTTAAGGAGAGTTTCCATTTAAGGAAAATATATCTATGAGAATGTAAACATTTATAAATTATTACGACGATGAGCAATATAAGTTCCCTTACATTGAAGTCTGCTATGCGCTTTATCATTTCATTGTCCTTATATGTACATGTATATATATATTAGTATACTTGTCTAGTTGAGCAACATAATCGTCTTTCCAATATGTGGTCCTGATTAACATTGAATTCAATGTGATTTTGCTGGTGTCTGTTATTGTTCAAGTATACTGCTTGGCTCGTCTTTTATAAAACAGAAAGATGAGACATTCATTAATTGCTATTTTAATTAAAGGCACGTTCACATAAAATACATTAGGGTTAGGAAGGAAACTAGAACTCCATAAAGACGAAAATGGCGATGAAACTGTCCCAAAGTATTCTTGTAATATGCGCGCTTGAAGCTTGTCAACAAATTTCCGTTCTTTGGAGACAACGAACGTAACATGATTGTGGCATTTAGATGACAAATCTTTCAGTACCCAATTAGTTGAGGTACAATCTACCCCCTTGTCCTCTGAGGGAAGATATAATAAGTCATATATTTATTTTATTACTCTCATGAAACCAGACAAGAGCGACTTAACGGTTTCATGGAAGCCTTTTAAGATTTAGAATGGTAGTCAACTCGAAACAAATATTCCTTTTACATTCAATTAGGGAAGGCGAGGGGTGACATTGAGAAGGTTCGTATAGGCCACAGGGTAAATTTCCTATTATGACATTTAAGTTTTGCAAGATATGTTTGAAAAATCGCCAAACTACAAAATGTTTCGCTTAGTAAAGCTATTTTGCTTGTCTTAAATAAATGTAATGTTCATTTATTAAACATATGTATTGTTATTTTTTTTAGTGTGCCCACATGCAAACTATATTTCGCTACGCTTGAGAGAACCAACGTCTTATGGATGAAGACCATAGATATTGAGTATACCCACATAGCGGTTTTGAGCATGTTTGAGCGGAGGGTATAGTCATCTTTCGCGGGGTCAGTTAGTATTCTTATTAAGCCATATTTGTAACATTCTGATTTCAATATAGTTTTGGGGGTCGCGGCTGACAGAAATCTGGGGCTCCGCTCTCTGTCGCTACGCCCGTTATTATCAATTGGATTGGACTCTAAGATATGTCTCGTTCGCTTATGTCAGCGTAATATTTGATAGGATAACATTTGGACATTACAACATTGGTTTGGCAACATCGCATCTGCAGACATTTTATTAGCTAACATAGTCTTCTATTCGGGTTATCGGGTTATCAGGTCCTTGATTAATATACTAAAACCTAATATAAATATTTTCTCTGGGGCCATGATGATTACTAACTGACCCTTTGTAATAGAAGTATCCCCTAACCACATCATCGCCATCCAACAAACTCCATAATTGCTAAATCTGGCTACGCCCCTAAGTCTGTATTTCGGAGTAAAACGTGTGCATGCTAATCTATAACAATTTGCAAATACCAAAGTACTTATATAGAGAACACAGGAAGCGTACCACTGTTAGATGAAATGTGAAGTAGTAGTTAGATTAACGTTGTTCGTGACATTTAGCCACTGTTCAAGAAGACAGCACTATATATTGATTCAGCCAGAAACAGCATATTGTTGTACTGTATATTCACGTTTGCGCAATTAATTAGTGGGTGACAAACAGCCATAAAATGTCAAGTAAAATTTATAACCAGTTCTCGTCAGCCGAAATGATGTTGATCAAACTGCTTTCGTGCAATTACGGTAAGCACAAATTAGTGCGTTCCCTTAAGGTCGGGATGACAAGAACGTGCATAAATACAAAAGTGATTGACGGCGCACGGCGAACTGTGAAACATTGGCGAAATGGCCTCAAATAAATAACTTCACCATGAATAATACTGCAAGACAATGTTTAAGACACATAAATTCTGCATTTCGTTATTTTAAGGTGACCTAGCCTATATCCAACATGTATTTATTCTTTATAAGAAAAACACGTTGAATTTGTTTGCTAAACTTTTAAATAAAAGAAAATGTAGTATATTGTTTTCACGTTTGTATATGTTTTTGTTTCTTGATGTTTTTTATATTTATTATTGTTCTAAAGCCAAGAGTCTTGAACCTGTATTTAGTCATATTTTTAATTTGTGTCATATCCTGCATTCCACAACCTTTAGCCATCTGTTATTGAGATCCTGCCGCGTGATTGGTTAAAATGTGACCTGTTATTACTCAACATACAGTCATTAAGTCTCAAAGAAACATTACACTTGAGACTGCTTCTTTTGCTAGGCACTTAACTTATTCTCATGCGGTGACAGAAACTGGAAAAATGCAAATATTTTAAGGTGTATTCTTAACACAACCAAGGATATCATCAGAAAAAGCGTTTATATGTTGTAGCAGACAACAAATTT
>JAODAF010028813.1:0-19092 GCA_027574765.1 Molpadia intermedia
ATCTTAAAAAAAAAATAATTAAAAAAATAATTATGCAAATTAGGCCATTTTTATTTTTAATTTTTTTTTAAATTATAAAAACTTCATTATTGTTTCTAAATTTTGGCTACCTTTGGTATCAAGGGACCCTAATCTCATATTTGAACCCTCAACTTCAAACAAAAGTCATTTATTTGTTGAAAAAATGATGCATAGATATTTTCATTGAACAGTGTTCAAACAACTTAATTCTACACAGAAACACCAGATAATACCAACAACATTGATTGATGCTTTCAAATTTATTAAGTTAGAAATGTAATTTTCAGAAAGCGAGATTTTTTTATTTTATTCAGGTTTTTAACATTGTTTAGAGCATCATATATATACCCCTAAATATAAATCTATACCATGGAGGCATATAAAAAATATTAAAATGAACAGTAACACATTAGACTATAATGCATATTAGGGTCACCTATTTATTTTATATTTAATGTTTATATAATGCACTTAAAGGGGCATAGAGGGTTTGTTTCAGTTTCAAAAACAGAACCAAATCACAAAAGTTGACATCCACAATACTTGAAACTTCCAATAAACATCATTTTGCTTTATTTTAGGGAAACTATTTAAGAAAGAAAATGCATACAATTTGATTGAATTTCGAAATGGCAATGACCAATATATACCTACATACAAATTAATTTTTGTGGCCCACAATGATTCAAACTGTACTGTTGCTCAATTTCTTTCAAATGAAATAATTACAGTGAAAATGAAATACAGCATGGTGTTTATTGTGAAAATACTTTTCAAATATGTGGAAGTGATTAGAAATATTGACATGTAGTTGTGTTGTTCACATCAACCAAACCCTCTATGCCCCTTTCAGTTGACTCACTAAGTGCAAAGTCCCTATACATTAGTGTTACACTGTTACATAATGCTGGGTATGCTTTTTCTATAAATTACACATTTTCAGCTATTTTATGTATTGAGCTGAGTTTTATGTGAAAGAAACAATGCGGATGTTATTTAATGCTAAATATTGCACCATTCTCTTGATATAAAAATAATTATTTAATGCTAATTAATAAAAGTGTTGTACGGGAACTTTGTTTATTGCTACTTAATTAAATTAACAATGGTAATAGATTTTCTTGATTTTTCCTGCTAGATAGATTCAGTTTAAGGTCTAATTATAACAAATACCTTAAGAACCTGATTGCTTTGGTTCTCTTCAAATTACAAAAACTTTAGTGAAAAAGCGTAGAACGGGACATGCCAATTTTGTGTGTTAATTAACAGCCAATTATTGATGGTTGTACAAATTATTGAAAGGTTTTGTTTCAAAAGTTTATCTTTTGACAAAACCAAACTGCTTTATTAATGTTCGGTGTATGTATACTGTTTACATTTTGCAGTATCTTCTTTTTGTCAGTTTTGGCTTTATTCATCTAGCATTGCAAACTAGCAAAATATTTGGGGTTGGGGTGGATGGAAGGGATTGCAGTAATCAATTGTGTAGGCCTATGGGTGTGTTTCGCTCACCATGAATCTGGATTATTTTCATTGGATGACAAAATTTTAATGTCAGTCTGGATTTTTCTTACAGAACCCGACTGAACAAGTGAACAGTGCTAGATAGCATCAAGATTCCAGAAAGCACAACAGCCTCAATTTGTTGTCTGGAGCAACAGGTAATGTTTTAGAGTAACAAATATGAAGGTTCTTGCAAGTAACTATAACTGTGTTATTCCTCGTTTGCTGATTGCTAAACTAATGCAGTAATGGACCTAGTTTACAAGTGCTCATACTGTGACCAGCAACTTTCAACTTTACAAGGTTATGTTAACCACTGTAGGTTTCACAGGAATGAGTGTAATCGGTCATTTCCATGCCCATATGCTGCATGCTTTCGGAGACTTTCTGCCTACTCTACTCTTGTCAGTCATGTGCAAAGATCTCATTCCAAACCAGCAGTTTATAGGAGATACAAAAATCTTGATATTCCATTACAGTGTGATTTAATCTTTTGCAATCAAGTTTGTGATGACATAAAACATTTGTTCAAACACTTAAAAGAACACCTTGATGTTGGGACTACTGTATTGTGCCCATTTAACAACTGTAAATCATCATTTACAAAGAAGTCGTCTTTTACGTCACATTTGTCAAGATATCACAAGTCAGACACGGTTGATCAAGTTCCTGCAGAACTTATCCAAATACAAAATGAATTTGAAGAGCCAGAATATGACACCGATGATTATGCAGCATTTGATCCTGATTCTTTGGATGCAATTGAAGTTTTGGAAGAAACAGATAATATTGAAGGTCTGTTTGTACAAAATGTCATGTTGTTTTACCTACAGTTGGAATCAAAGTACCTGCTTCCTTCTTCAACAATCCAGCACATTATAGAACAATTTCATGACATACACCGCCTAGGCCAGACAGTTATTTTCAAAAAACTATTATCAACATTGACTAATGATCTAGACATACCAGAACCAACAGCAAAGGAAGTGATCAGTGATATAAAATCATCTGACCTATTATCGGGTTGTAGTGCTGGGCCTCTGCGATCAGACTATATTCGTAAATCCACATATAAGAAACAATTTAATTATGTTGCACCCATTTCAATTAAATTGGGCAGAAATGATTCCAATAAAGAGAGAGAATTTCAGTACATCCCTATCAAAGACTCTTTGCAGAGCCTATTCAAAAACAAGTCAGTTCAAAATGAGTATCAGTGTACCAAGTTTCCTGTGTATCATGGTAACCACAAACCTGGTGAAGAAAAGGTACTTCACGATATAACCGACGGTGCTGCTTTTAAAGATAACATTTTCTTCCAGCAAAATCCAGATGCTTTAAAGCTAATCCTCTATCAAGATTCTTTTGAAGTGTGTAATCCACTAGGTTCAAGCAGGAAAAAACATAAAATTTTAGCAGTGTACCTGACACTTGCTAATTTCAGACCACACCTTCGGTCGAGTATAGATCACACATTGCTAGTACTCCTGTGCAATGAGAATGATTTTAAGTACTTTGGACAAGAAAAATTGTTACGACCATTAATTGATGATCTGAAAGACCTTGAACTGAATGGTATTGAAATAGCTGGTGTGCAGCAGCCAGTAAAAGGTACATTAAGTTTCATTGCCGGAGATAATCTTGGGTCTCACTGTATCGGTGGATTTGTGGAAAACTTCAGTAGTACTCCATGTTGGTGTAGGTGGTGCTCAGTTACAAGTGCAGAATTTCATGAAGACCCATGTGCTGTTGGACCCACTCGAAATGAAGACAATTACAACAGAGCAGTACAGGAAATCCAACAGAATGAGAACCAAACAATTGCACAAGGGGTTAAGTTTGACTCTCTGTTCAATGAACTGAAATATTTTCATGTCTGTTCAGGCTTGCCCCCTTGTCTTGGTCATGACTTATTTGAAGGGGTCTTGAATTATGATGTAGCCCTGGTTTTAAGCTATTTCATAAAACAGAAGAAGTGGCTAACATACACCGACATAAATAGAAGAATAGCTCAGTTTAAATACCTCGGCTCAGATAGAAACAATCAACCAAATAAGATTAATCCAAGTGGTGAAAACTTGGGTGGACAGGCAGTAGAGAATTGGTGCCTTCTTAGACTATTGCCTGTACTTATTGGTGATAGAATTGCAGATTCATTGGATCAGGTTTGGCAGTTCTTTCTTCGGTTACATGATATGGTGGAACTTATATGTGCTCCTAGTATCAATGAGGCTCAAATAGCTCATCTGAGTTTCCTTATTGATGAGTACTTAGAGTCGCGTTACAGACTTTTCCCCGAGCGTAGAATGCGGCCAAAACACCATTTCCTGAAGCATTATCCTATGTTGATACTACAATTTGGCCCTCTCATTAGAACATGGACTATGAGATTCGAAAGTAAGCACTCTTATTTTAAACGATGTGTGCGTTATTTGCAGAACTTCAAAAACCTGTGTCTTACATTAGCAGAAAGGCATCAGCTACTTCAATCCTACTTAGGTGCTGGAACATTCTTCCCCATCACCATTGATGCCAAACAAACAGTTCCTTTACATCTGGAAACATATAATGAGGCACTGCAGGACTGTTTGAATGAAATTAGTGCAACAGTTGAAGATCAGGTCACTTATGAACTTACCTTCAGAGGAACCAAGTATAAAAAGGGGGATTACATTGTACTTGGTCAAAATGATAAGGGGCTATTGTTTGGACAGGTTCTATTCTCAGTGATAAAAGGGAACTTGCAAGTATACTTTGTTGTAAGGGTTATTCAGTCAGTTCTAAATATGCACTTGCATGTATTTTCATTGGAATCTAGTGTTGACAGGAACAGATTGCTTTGTGTAAACAGCAAAAATCTTCTGGATTACTACCCGCTCCCTGCATATGGAAGAAAAAATGCCCTTGTAGTTCCACTGAAACATGCTATCTCATTTGATTTCATGTAGGAGTTGTGTCTGGAGTGATGGACGACATCAAGTCAGCATTACGTGAAATCCTCTGTAATATCTCAGAAGAAGAGGCAGTCATGGTTGCAGAACATCTATGTGATGTAGTTGGTGTAGATACGCCTGAAGACCTCGCCCTTGTTGAGCCTTCTGATTTGACGATGCTGAAGCCAATACAAGTCCGGAAGTTGATCAAAGGTTGGAAGAGAAAAGGAGGTATGTACAATACAAAAATCTTTCTTCACATATTAAACTTGCCCGTTTGCCTCCTTTGACCCTACACACTGGACACGCTTGGCTACCCCAGGCACCTGTTCGAGAAACCCGGTACACAGCGCAGTGTTGAGTGACACGCCGTGCATGAGCGAGTGTGGACGTGGTGGCCAGTGCTCTCCTCTCCCCATCCATGAACGAATATATTAACTCGTTTGATGCACTTTGCGGGTTAACAACATTGTGAATGATATTGAATAACCCCTTTAATTCTTGATAATATCCGCCCTTGGGCGGCCCCCTTCTGAAATGATTTCGGTCTCATTGGATAGAGAGGAGAAGTCTCTTTAACATAAGGATAGAAGGCGCCCTTTGACCCTTCGTGTGCGCATGCTCCTCAGGAGACATGCTTGGCTGCCCGGGGCACCTGCTCGAGATACCCGGGACGCAGCACTTGCAGTGATGAGCCGCACGTTAGCGAGAGAAAACGTGGTGGCCAGTTAAATTTATGGGTATAGGCTCCAAATTTGCTTATACTACAGTGTGTTAGGCTAGCAAATTATGATACCAAAGAATCCTAAAGGTTTCAACTTGAAAGGAAATGCCCATTATTATCCAAACAACATTAGGTACCCTTGCTACTCTGTTCCAATTTCCAACTGTTGACTGTTCTCTTTTGCCACAGTTTTATTGTCTCGCCCGGAACTTATGTTCTGAAGAAACATAGCGATCACTATGGCGTATGTGTGTGTACATGTTTGTTTGGTAACAAAAGCTTGTTAACACGCTACCTCCTGAACCGTAAGAGCTGGGATGACGGCATTTGGTAGAGAGTAGCAGGGCCATGAGTTCTTGAACTGATTAGATTTTCAGTGCAAAATATGCTAATTACATAGGTAATTTGCTTAAAATTATTTAAAAATATGGCAAGGAATCACTACGCACAGTTGCGTTCTTGTTATTTTTTCAAAACAGAGAGCCCATATGATGAGTCTAGTGAGGATTTATCACCACCAAGTCTGTTCAGTCCTTCATCGAGCATTGCCATGGCTTCCCCCTCTAGCAGCACATCCTCTCCAGATCCAACAGAATGGTTTCCAGCTCAGAAAAATTGGTCTAGAGAGTATAAAATACCTTGAGAAAAATTTAGCAAACCCATGATGAAGTGTGTAGTCCAGGAAGAAAGACCGAGACCATCACAGCGCCGCGAAATGATTCGTACATTGGTGGAGGATATCCAAAAGATCACTTTGAAGCCAAGTAAGGCCCAGCTCACCCATATCGCAGAGCGCATTGTACTGAAATATCCTAAATCATTCAAGGATGTAATTGGTACACAAACAATCGGCACAGGGTATGACTCACTAATTAAAAACATCCTTCAAAGAGTTTATAACCAGAACCGAGCTGAATCCGATGTTCCAAAACGTCAAGCAGATCCAGAGGATGTAGCAGCACATCCACCAAAAAAGAAACACAGGTTAGATGAGTATGGGTGCATCGATTTCATGCCAAAGGAACTGCCTACTGGACAAACAGAACAAACACTAATGGAAAAGAAACAACAGATGAGAGCCTCCTTTCAGACTGCAGAAGAGATAGACAATGATAATATGGAAATGACATACTATCTCCAGAGAAAAGACATTACCTGTGGGGATTTTACAATTCCACAACTGCAAACAGAATGGCCATACCTGTTCCAGGAGGAGGGACTTGCTATTCATTTTGAGCAACTTGTTGGGATCAAGGTGAAACATGAACTGAAGAAGGCATATGAATTAAAGGGAAAGAAGCTGATAGACTTCATGCAATGTTGTGGCAAGAAGGTACTTCAAAGCACAATACTTGGAATTGAGAGATGTAAAGCGGAGCTCGGAAATGATTCCCCTGAGATTTCTGGTCTATTCATTTTACTGATGAAGTACTTTGGAGAGGAGCCAGGGAGCCTTATAATGCAATTGGAGGTAAGTTGAACCAGCAATATACTAAATCAGTGGTTCCCAACCTTTTCCAACTCAGCGCCCCTTTCACCGAATGGCATTGGGCAAATGCCCCCTATGATTATAAAATAGCAACCAAAATGCCTAATTGTCAGATTGTTATGTCAATATAATACTTGTATATATATAACAATAAACACAGGATTTTTCAATGAAGAGAAGACTGTTTCTTGATCAGCATCCTGGGGGAGGTCTAAGGGTAGGGGGTGTCCACCTCCACTTTTGAAAAAAATTGCCTTCGGAATAGGGCGGAGATGTAAAATGGTGCTATCATTTCCATCTTTTTCAAATATGTTTATGCAGTGGCGTACCTAGAATAGTTGGCACCCGAGGCGGATCATTCCTTCGTCACCAATGCGAGGGATGCCGTCCTAGCTAGGGGGAGGTCTAAGGGGACGGGGTGTCCCCCTACCCTTTGAGAATTTGTTGTTATTTACGGTGGCTTAGATGCAAAATGGTGCTATCTTTGGCATTCGTAACTGTACCCAGGTAAGCCTTCCCATCCTATTTTGGCACCTCCCTGACTGTGGTACCCGGGGCAGACCACCCTACGCCGCTAAGTGTTCCATCTTTTTCAATAGTATCCCAGTTGTAACTTTTCTACAAAATCTAGACTGAATAACACTCTGTTCTTCTGAAAAATTAATTCTGCAGTACAAAAATGTTCATTTCCTAGTTCCAGTAGGAAAACTTGAGCCTTGGTGAATAATTATTGCAAAATGCTAGGCCTCAGTTTGTTGTTGTAATATTAACAAGACTAGTTAGTAGTCACCTCTAACTGTAGTCCTGTTGTTGTATATGTGGCCTGCCGGCGCGCGCAAAGACAACGCTGTATGTGCAATGTGACCACTGATATTTAACTAGTAGAATTCATAATGTTGTAATATTTGTTATTGATTTTCGTTTTTCGGTGGCATAATAATCGGTTTTCCCTAATCAAAGTATCATACTTAATTTGGATTTTGGAAATTAAACTGTTAAGGTGACCACAAATATGAACAGGTTGCTACATGTACCACGAGAGTGTACAGGTTGGTGCCACCTCTCTCAGCATTTAGGAAAGTGGCTACAGGCTGAGAGTTTCACTCACGTCCGTCGGATGGGAAGATTAAATGGCGGTCCCGGGAGCAGGATTGGTGTATTACTGTCCGATAAGGAGGCGAGCCGTCGTCAGTGTTTCATCCATCCATGCTCACATTGCTTACAGAATTGGCTTCCTAAATCTGTCTAAATCTAAATAATTTTTGGACTGTCTAGTGTCAACACTCATTTGTTTGTAACCACCATTTTTCAGCTTTCTGGTATAGTGTATGGGACAAAATTGTTATAAATTTGACTGAATAAAGGTATGAAATAAGGGCCAGTTTACACCAGAGAGCATCTAAATGCTAATTGTCCAGGGCTCAAAGGTGGGCACGAGACCCCAGCCGCAGGGACTTTATGCTTGTAATTGAAAAATTCTCCATTTTAATTACAGCCTACAGCCACCAGAGATGACGCAGACAGAATCAAGGATCTTCCCAAGACTCCTGTTCTAATTGCTTGCGGTAAGAACATTATAACATAATATAAACAGTGGTGTGCTCAGTCTTTTTATTACTTGCCGAAGGTCATAGTAATCTATGTGTGTATGTCCGTCTGTTTGTGTGTGTGACACAGTCACTTTCCTCAGCAGTGGCATGGCGAATTGATGTCATACTTGGCATATAGATTGCCCATCGTGAGTAGATGATCTCTATTAATTTTGGTGCCAATCATATATTCACGAGTGGGCTGGGCTTAGATTCACCAGTGGGCTTGGCTTGTCTTAAAAGCAATTTCTTCAAATGGCCATATCCCAGCCATAGGATTTCAGATTTCATGGTTACCCCCACTGTTTTAGCCAGAGACCCGTCCAGCCGTACATTGGACGGGCGATGCCACAACCACACACCCCACAGGTTCAGTTACTACAGTACCACTACAGCACTGTATCCATTCTCAATAATCAGGCATAATGTTGTTGTGGTTAATGTGCACTCTTCCCCATTAGACTCATCTCGTGGTGCGAACTGGACTCCCTATCAACGACTTCTGGCTAAAGCTCTGGTTACCCCTATTTTGGGTTATATGCTTTATGATTATTGCTAACCCGACGTAACCAATTTGAGGGGTACCGTGAAAAAAATCTTGGGAACCCATTTAGGGATTCTACCCAGGCTATACAACCATGTCTGCACAGACTCTATAGGCCTATTGTTGCTTCAGGTAGGGTGGGTAGATGATAAGTTAAGTACTTATTTTATCTCATTAATATTCATGAGGGGTGGTGTAAATCATAATTTCGCTCGTAGTCATGTGATATCGGCAGTGGCATAGTGGATTGATGTAATTCTTGTCACATAGACTGCATACATAAGTACAGTAGATATCCATATTGATTCTGGTGTCAATCTCCATTTTACGAGTGTGCGGGTATGTGATTCCTTATTGAATGCTGGATGAATACTGCTTAGGCTACTCATTAGTAAGTATTCAATGTTTCACTGCTAAAATATATCTTGCCATAACTGCCAAGGAATCATTCATGACATAAAAGTTTGCTTTTCTGGGTATTCATTTCCAGGAGAGTTATTAACATGTCAAAGATGGATGCTGGCCATCGACCGCCATGTTGTAGCCGACCATATTTCTACATTCATGACTGCCCTCGGGATGCTCTTCTCTGCCTACTACTGCTTCGGTATAGAATACACTGAAAAAGCAGCTGCTACTTTGGATTTTATTCAGAGGTATGTCAGTTATCAGATTAAGAAAATGTGGGAAGTTCCCATAGATTCTAAAAAGAAATTCCAGAACAGAAAGACATCGATCCATTACCCAAACATTTAGCTTATCGGTTATTCCATGTCAATCATCAGATTGTAGAGAAAGTTGTTGCTTGACCCCTTCCAAAAATTAAGACACTTCATTAGGGATGTACCGGATCCCAAATTTTAAGATCCGGCTGGATCGGATTTTACCGGATAGTACAAAGGGTTAGTTATGCCCCCATCTTTGGCCAAAAATGTATTTTAAAGGTCACTAGATGCAAAATGGTGCAATATTTTGGCTTCAAAGGGGTTGTGTGGGACTCATTCCAGCATAATGATTTCGTGATTTTTTGGCAATTTGTTTTCACCCCAAACTTGGCTCATGAACCCATAGAACCCCCCGCCCCTGCCGGATTTGAAAAAATATCTGGCCGGATTCGGATAACTTTTCATTATCCGGCCAGATAGTCCGACCGGACTGAATATCTGGTACACCCCTACACTTCATTATGGGACTGACCATCATATAATAGTTATATTCCTAAAATTTTAAAATAATTTCAAATTTATTGTATTTTGAATTTATGCAAATTTCACAAAAAGGGATATTGTGTCATTTTTGGAGGCATAACCCTTAAGCTCACGTCTGGGTCGTATGTGACCCACCTCTTCCCCTGGCCACGCGCAGCTCGGAACTGACAGTAGGTACCCGGAAATTCTGGCAGCGGGATGCGGGGGCACTGTGGCGTGACGACCCGCACTGTTGCAAACACAAAGGGACGGACTAAAGCCTCCTCCCGGCCATTGTCGCGCAAATCCCACCCCGATTAGCGAGAGCCGTGGGCTAAGGGGTTAAGCTAGGATTCCATTAATGCGGAAACAGATACGGAAACGGCAAAAATAGCTCACATTGATTTTGAACAGGAGTGATTCCATCAGTATGGAAACGAATGCGTTTTGAAGTCTTTAACTGCATATTCACTGTTCACAAGTGAAATTCGCTTGAATTCTAGTAGTAGTACTATATTATAATTTATAGGCCTACATATAGTATTTGGGACGTATTCGGGGCCATGTTGCTATGGAAAGAATTGACCGTATCCGTACCAGTATGAAGGCAAATTTCCGTATCCGCGTACACACTCTTTGCTGTTTCCGCATTCCGTATCCGTATCTGCACTAATGGAATCCTAGCTTAATTCCTCAACCATTAAGCATCTCACCACCACCTGGTGATACTAGCCCATTAACCATGTCCACGTGAGTGGACAAAAAACAAAACTAGGTATGTACAGTTACAGTTCCGGAAATAGGTTACTTCAAAACAGGGTTGGCATTAGGAGCGGGATTGCGGGAATCCCGCAGTTTTGTTGTGTATTCCCGTATTTTTTTAGCTGATTGTACTGGCTGGTTATACTGCACTGTGGCTGCCTCATATTGTGACCATGAACATAATGTTGAGAAAGGTGCAGGAAATCAGAAAAAACCTGGATTTCCCCGCTGAAATCCCCCCAATAATCTGAAATCCCCCCCAATTTAACCAAGGGGGGAATTCCCCCTGATTTTGACTGCTAGCGCCAACCCTGCTTCAAAATATCAGCCAATCTGAAGTCTGATTCCGATGTCCGATTCCAACCAGTCATAATATATAGTTGAACCAGCACAAAGCACCTTCCATATCATGAATAAAGAATGCGACCTAAATATCTCCATTTTGTGGTACTGAAGGTAAATTCATGAAGAATGAAATGTACTTTCCAAAATCACAAGGTCCTTGATAATTGTATGAAAATAATATTGACTCATATAAGAGTCCAATATTTTGGTCAGGGTGAAATTATGCCATTAGTTTGTAATTGGTAAACGCTAACATCGTTTTCACAGAGGTAACATGTTGAATTGACCTCATACCGAGTATTATCTCTCACAACAGATTATCTCACACAGTAGGTCATTCAGTGAATTGGTGTCAGCAAGGGTGAATTAAATTTCAACAATGTCATTATTCCCCATAATGAGAAGATGCTCCCTTTTGAATTCGAAAGAAGTCAAAGCTGATTTGTGGTCAATTGAGGTCAGACATCATATTTGTTCATATTATTTTATTTCTTCAAATTTCAGATGCTTTATGATGATCAATCCAGAGAAGGGATCTAAAGCTCGAAAAGTCTCCACTGGAACCCATCCCAAAGTCCTCACACTTATAAAAGACATTAGTGATTACGAATGGAGTGTTTAGTGACATCATTCAATATCCAATCAATAAGAGCTTATTAACCAAATATTGGACCAAAGTTTTCAACAATATATATGAGTGACTATATGATTGATCAGACTAGCTGTTTGAGACATTAATTTTAGCCACATTGCTTGCCTGTAATTCTATTTATGATTGATTGTTCAACCTCAATATGGCTTAGTTTACACCGACGGTCGGCAACCTATGGGTCGTGAACCATAAATTTGGTCGCGAAGGATTTTCAGTGGGTCGTTTCAGAAATTGTGCATTGGCCACTGGACTCCGGGCGTTATGCCCAAAGCGTTCACCAAAGCTATGATGACCCTCCGCTTCCCCAAAAATATGTTTCAATGGCCAAACTTACACTTAGGTTCTTGCACTCAGAGACCCCCCCCCCTTGAAATCCTGGATCGGCACTTGGTAACATCAGTCTGTGCTAGCTGAATATACCCCATCGCCATGTCATTTTCAAGCAATACTACTTTTGGGGGGGGGGTAGGAGGTCATGGCTGGGTGCCTTGGATTTTCATAGGGTTACAGGTTAACGCTATTCGTCATATATGCCCAATCACATTTTCTGTATTCTAGTTTTCATACAAGTTTTGTTGTTGTAGTAGTGTTGTTGTGGTGACTAATCCAACATATATGGCGTTAAAAACCTGAATGTGAGTTAATGATTTTTGTTCAAATGTAAATAAAACAGTATCCAATTAATAGTTGATGGTAGCAAGTTTAATTTTGCTGGAATTGTTTTGCCAGTAGTTGAGAAATTTAATGAAGAGTGTACTACACATGGAAATTTTAAATCGATTAAAACAATTTTTATACAGAATAAGGTCAGCATCGCCTTTGAAATTCTGTTTTTACGATCAGATTAGGGCTGTAAAAAGTTGCAATTTTCAATCTACTAACCATTAGATATGATGCTGTTGGGGTAATCACAAAATTGTCACGTTTTCAGTACTTGTTTTTAAGTAATTTAATTAATTTTTCTAGTTTTTTTTTATGATTCAAAATTAATTAGCCCCTGGGTCATGTAAAATAGCCCCCGTGTCCTGATGAACTCTGTGAACCATAGGGTATTTTAATCGCCTCTAGTTTTGAATTTCTCAAACCTGCTTGTTACCCCCATCTTATTCACATTCAATATTACTTTTGCTTTATAGAGAATCTACAATAACTAAGACATCTAGCGCAAAACAATCATTTATTCTTTGGCTGAATACTGCTGTAGTCCATGAATGGTTACAAAGAAACATGTTGATTATTTGTATTTTGTAGTTTAATCAGTATTAAGTGTTAAGTCTAAATAAAGTTCAGTAAAATTATTTATTCTGGTCAGCTTTCTTTTTCAAAATTCAATTATTGTGTATGTGATAACTTCAATGATAATTAGAATTCGATGACTGTTTTGTTCCAATCACTAGCTGAAACAGTTCTGCATTCTGTTGAAAATGATTTTCTACAGTCTTGGTTATTTCCGACATTATTTTTTAATTTCTGTGGTCAAATGTCATTTGTGAAAGTCACTAATTCAACCGCAGAATACAATTATTGCTACAGACAGAGAATTGCATAAAGAATTGTATATTTAACGGTTAATTGTGAATTAATATGTTATTGTAATTGAATTGACAAAGAACACAGTGCTTTGTAAATTATATTACATTAGTTTGTAATTTAATTTACAACTGATTGTTCATTTTAACAATTTTTTTCTGGAATTACAACCATGTGTAATTTAATTCACAACTGGTTGTTAATTTTACAAATGTTGGTAAATTAAATTGCAGTACTGTGTAATTTCATTTACAACTGACTTAATTTTAACAATTTTTGTAAATTCAATTACAACCATGTGTAATTTAATTCACAGCTGGTTGTTAATTTTACAAATGTTGGTAAATTAAATTACAGTACTGTGTAATTTCATTTACAACTGACTGTTGATTTTACAATTTCATTGTAAATTCAGTTACAATAATATGTCATTTAATTTACAAAAAATTGTTGATTTTACAGTTTTAATTTGTTTTCCACTTTTACAACTGCCTGTAAAATTTACAATTATTACTGGTATTATAGCTGACAGCCATTTCACTGTAAAATTTACAATTTTTTTTTACAGTGTACAGACTGTACTGAGAATGGATCTATATATGGATTTATTAAGTTGTATGCTTCTTTGTGGATATGTAGCGGTGTACAAACGTTTTGGAGTGTTGACCTATGTATAGGTGATATGTAGACTACAAGGGCTAAATCATTAGTTATTGTAACACTTAATATCAGAAAGAAAGTCTGACCTAATGTGTGACGTCAGAGAGTAAAGGTCACAACATGCATAGTTGTGAGCGTGTGTGTGATGTGGGCACGTACAAAAGTTTACGTCAAAAACTCCTCCTAAATCACTCTCGTGGTCTCAGTGGCAGAGGTCATGTGTCAAATTAGGTAAACTCACGCTATCAGTTATGTTTCCTGTAACACTCTAAATTTGTATGAAACCTTTGTAGTTACCTTAGATACAATACATTGTACTAACAATGGTCAAAGATATATGTTATTACAAAGATTCCATCAAAAACGTTATATTAGGCTAGGCTATATGCGGATCCTCAAATATGAAAATATGAAGAAAAGCCCAACAACATTTATGGATTCATGGTGGGAACCGGAAATAGGTACGTGTTAACATGTATATATACATGCAAAGTGTTTCTCTCTCAAAGTATTTTTTGCAGCATGATTCAGTTTTAATTTTGATCACTTCAATAAATGAATCAATAAAATTATATTTCTTAATGATAATCATAATTAAGCCTTGATCTAGCAAGACAACCGTATTTCACTTTAGCAGCTAAAATAATCCTCTATTTTGGTGTACAATGCTGTTGATTGTGAGGTTGACTTATTTCCTTGAGTAGTTTCTCAACATTGATAACGTTGATAAAATATATCTCATTCTTGCAAAGGAGAGCGTATCTAGGCCAAAGTGACAACATTTCAGGCAGTGTTATATATTGGTAATGTTGTTCCGTTTAGTGATGGCGTTTATATCCAACATACTAAGTTTCGTTCATAATCATGTATCTTATCGTAATATCGAGATAGCTAGGTTATTTCGTTTTTGTGTAATCGATTCATCGCATCAACCAAAGTATTTAATTCCACTTGGGTCCATGTCTGCAAAACCAATAATTGCCTCTATAGACCAAAATTGTCTCTATAGCATAACCACATCAGAATGTACATGGCTGTGTCAAACTCAATACAGCAGTGTGTCGATATATATTTTACACCACTAGAACACAGTATTAGCTAGGCTAGCATAACGGTCCTATCCCAAATGAACGCTATAGTATGTATATAACTATGGGGAGCTCAGCGACAGGCACATGCCTTGGGTGAAGACTAAACCTAACCAAGGCCTTATAATTTTTACCTTAAACATCATCCGCATTGGATTTAAACATCTAAGGTGTTATTGTCTAAGGTTTACTGTCCTATATATCAATATTGCAGGAGGAAACTAAATAGTAAAACACGAAATGGGTGGAGTGGCGCCTGCATTCGAAAATTTCAAACATAAGTTACCAAATAACTTCATACCAAATTTCAATAAATTGTGATTTTATTCATTATGGAGCATTCACCCACTAAGTATGACAATGATCCATTATTTCTCTGTTGAGGTATCGTGTATACAATATAACCGTCACATACAAGAACCATTTTCTTGTAGGACGCATCAGAAAACTGCTTTGAAATATAGATATTTATTGTTACATCTATGTACTCTAAATGATGTATACTAATATTCTTAACTGATGTGTTATTGTACTTGTTAAATTGACTAAACTATATTTAGTTTTCAGTTTTTCTCCTAAAATGGTGGTAGCATAGGAAGTAGCTATAGGAAATGACGAAACTGATGGCGATGAGATCTGCAACTTCGTGGATTGTACTCTTGTTTGTAAGACTTGTACTAATATAAATACAGATATAGGCCCGACAATTTTGTTTCAATCGACAATCCTGGTTCTGTCTCTGATGTACGCCACTATT
Source organism: Molpadia intermedia (assembly GCA_027574765.1). Taxonomy (NCBI): domain Eukaryota; kingdom Metazoa; phylum Echinodermata; class Holothuroidea; order Molpadida; family Molpadiidae; genus Molpadia; species Molpadia intermedia. Next base: position 15,785 of record JAODAF010028813.1, read on the forward strand.
GAAAGCATTTGACAATTAAAAAACGTTTTTGTACATATATTTCTACTGATTGCTTACAATCTATTCAGCAAGTTTTCAAATTCTTCTACATTTATACTTTCAGGGTACACTACATGGCTTGTAGTTGTTTTGATCATATCGTCCTTTATCATCGGATGTCTCGCATGGATTGGATTAATGCGCTTACTGCAAACGTGAGCATATGTTGTACTCTTCAGCAAATCTTTTGCAACCATAACATGTTATTGTTTTCAATAACATCAATTATTACTGTTACAATGTTACAATCATTGCATGAAATAGTATCTTATTATTGTTTTAGTATTATTTTTTCGGTGTTATTCTTGAATGCGTGCCGATTTCCCTTTCACGTCTCCTGCACTGTAGTACTCAGGTATATCCCCAGATACACCTTCCATATGATTTCCCTCTCTAACACGAAACTGTACGACCGTAACCTTCCTAATGTGTTATTTATCTGGTAGGAACCAATCAAAGAAAGACGAATCAAATCCCCGCGACGGCGAAGACACGGGACACATTAAAACAGATAATACGACGTATATGACCGTTATTGACGGAAGCGATACGGCGGAATCACACGATGGTACAAGTCATATGACATCACTGCAGTCAGACGAATGCTTCGACCAGACAGAGTACAGTACAACAATATACAGAGAAGGAAATGATGATAAGGCTATGTATCACTGCGTTAAATAAAATGGCTAGGCACTATACCATATGATACGGACACGAGTTAACTTTTATGTTTATATTAATAACATTAACAACATTATGTTCTGTAAAATATATACTAAACATATACTAACCTTGGTGGTAGGAGTTTGGAATAACAATGGAAGTCGAGGTAATCTTCTTTCCGCGGTTCCGGCTTCGGTTATTTGAAACAAGGCAAGTCATTATTTGTATATCACTTTTATCTGTATGACATAGAACTAACTAAATAGCTGGTTCTTCAATTTGCACATTGCATTATTTGCAAACTACCGTACGCTATAACCTATATGCGACATTTTGGTAATTTTTTAAGTTGGTTGAATGTACATAATGTACAGATATACATGCATACAGGCATGGGTTTGTATCTCTTTTGAATTATAGCCTATAATGATAGGATTTTAACTGCAATTGGTCAATAGGCATAGCTAAAGGAAATGGCAAAACAGATAATATTGATAAAATCTGAAACGCCATTGATTGCCCTCTTGTTTAACAATTGTATTACGTTATCAATATACAAAAATCAAAACCAAATTGTAGTAGAACCGTTACATATCTTAACACGGATCTAAAGGTAATAATAACAATTTTGTAGGTTTCCTAGCATAATTATTTGTAGTCATATTCAGAACATAATGCTACATGAAAACTAAAAGAGTATATATATATATGTGTTATTTAAGACGTATGGAAATGTTATCATTATTGGGTTAACAGGAATAAAATGTTTTGGTAATTTAACCTCAAATGACCTTTGGCCTCTACCAAATTAATATTATTTTTGTACTCAGTATGGGAAACATACATACCAAGTATGGGATACATCCAACTGACCACTGAGTCCCGAAGTACAAACAGTATCAATATACTGACTTATGATTGTTATATATTTGTCATTTCTTTAAAAACCATGACATTGTTGTGGTATATTATGACATGTATGCAGAGTCATTACGGCAATACATATCGCAGGTTCGATCCGGATTATATGGGCATGCATACAGACATACAGGGATGGCATTAACATGTACCTAAAGGCCCATGTTACTGTTTCTTTGTAGTGCTACAAAGCATGTTCAGATTGTATTTGGTGGGGATTTCAACTACTAGCTCAGAATGTCAAGATGTCCAGAATGTCCAGAATAGTATAACAAATCCATTTTGATCTTAAATGTTTAGTTAGTCTGGAATGCATCACCTCCTGTGATCACTGTTCCAATTAACAGCTGTATACATAAAGGATAGGCTAGTAACTCCACCTTTCTTAGACGATAGTATCTGTATGATTACTCAATATACTCGTCCGGCATCGTGACCTATATAGTTAGTAAGAACACATCCACGTTCAGCTGATTGACATGGGTCAGGGTCCCAGTGGTGTTGGTAAGTTTCAATGTGAGAGATTTTACACTATTTTTATTTTTACAAATACCTGGTGAAATATAGGTAGCCATGTTTATACCGCAAGTTAATAATGTCTTTTTAACACACAACATCAATAAATAAATAAAAACTAGCCAGAATACTCTTATGTTACCCCTTTTTGTTTATTATGTTAGGAATTGGACACGTATATAACGGATGCTATTGATATTTACCGAGCGACATCATTTATTTTGGTGGCCAGATTCCCGATCTAACAGTAGATGTCTGTCTGGAGAGATGTAAATATTTTACTGGCGTTACGCAAGGAAGCAGATGTTACTGTAGTTTCCTCAACCCAGGGCTATCGCTAAAAAGATACGATACAGACTGAACTGAGAAGGAACTATGGGTTTATTAAGTTGTATGCTTTTTTGTGGATATGTAGCGGTGCACAAACGTTTTGGAGTGTTCGCCTATGTATAGGTGATATGTAGAGATAACCTATAAACTACAAGGGCTAAACCAGTAGTTATTGTAACACTTAAAACCAGAAAGAAGGTCTGACCTAATTGGTTTGAGCTAAGTTTAATGAGAAACTGAATTTATGTGATCATCCTAGGTTTGAGGCACCAAAGTAATGATGAATAAAATAATCAGTCACTGAAACAATGGGTTAATTGGGTTGTACGCTGCTTTATAGATATGTAACGGTACACTAACGTTTTGAGTGTTAACTTATGTATAGTGATATATATATATATATATAGACATCTGTCAGTGTCTGGTATTTACCGCAAAGCGATCATAGGGATGCTCTCAGCATATGGGATCATAGTTAAATTAAGTTAGTTAAGATTATAGTAAGTTACTTACTGTACTGCTATTCATCAAAAAGACACGGTTTAATAACGAAAATAGTAGAAATTGTAACATACACACCACTATCATAGATGCATTAAATCCTAACCCATTATCAATTAATAAAACTAGGAAGCATCCATTTTTTCTTTAGGTACTGGTCATGTGTATACCGGATGTTATGAATATTCTGGATGTTATGAATATTCAATGTACGACATCGTTTATTTTGGTGGCCAGATTTCCGATCTAACACTAGAAGTCTGTCTGGATAAATGTAAACATTTTCTTTTTACTGGCGTTACACAAGGAAACAGATGTTACTGTAGTTCCCTCCATCC
>JAODAF010028814.1:0-11965 GCA_027574765.1 Molpadia intermedia
AGGGTAGGCCTATAGCGCAGGATTATATATGTAAAGCCAGAAAAGCTCTACATATTTTTTATCGCGTTATACACATCGAGAAGTCGAGAACCAATATTATGATATAGTTGAACTAAACTATTCTTTGACTTGGTTGTGTTTATGTGGATCAACAGCAGCGGGAGTAATGCGAAGAGGAGGGATGGGGGTGGGGTCACGTCTACCAATGTTTTAGCGAGGTACGGAACATATGTGGCATCATATCAGAGCCACATATATTTTCCGATGATGAGCGTATACATTTTGAAGGTCATTTTGGCGTTCCATAGTATGTATGTTATCATCAGTTATAGGAATTTCCCAATTACGCAATCAGCGTGTGTTTGGGATAATTCCAAATGCGATTTAAGAATATAGAATTTAGAGCGTACCGTGTACACTATGATTTCATCTCTCAAAAGGAAATCAATTTCCGGATTTTAATGTAAGGCCTAGCTAAGGGTGTATACAACTGAAGCTGTCCCCATATTCGAATATTCGATCTGAATTATATTGGTACAATTGAGTTGATGGGAGCCTGATCAGGCTCCCATCAACTCAATTGTACTTAGGTCATACAAGATATCTGATCAAATTCTTTGCAATATTACGGTGAGTAAAAAGAATATTGTATATGCCTATCCTATGCTTTGTCATTCGTTAAGTCAATAACCAGACCTTTAAGGTGGTTGGGGTAGGGTATAGCGCATGCTTATATATGTAAACTCAGAAATGCTCTGCATTTAGTATGCGTTACACCTATCTTATCACATATAGATTTAAAAATAACAGCCATTTTGCAAATTCTTACGTAGTCGACCTTACAAGTTATAGCTTAATTAACCATAATACTGTCATGTAATGATACCTCCGAGTGGTCGTTTAACCAAAATATTCCATATTCCCTATATTGGGTTCCTTTAAGCTTGTTTGTAAAAAGAGAGCGGTCACATCTGTAGCTACGTGACCCAAGGATTCTGTCAATCATATATTTTTAGAATCAATTGTTTAACTTAATCATTGTTTTATGGTATTCCTTGAAATGCCAGAATGTCTGGGTGGCTTTCTTTGATGTCTAGCGCCTTGGTTGACGCGTGGCCTGCTTGAGGCTTCCAAAGACGATTTCAGATTGATTGCCTAATAAGGAAGTCCTTTAGGTCATGAATATTGGTGAATATTCAGTATCAATTGCTTAAGTGTAGATGGTATACAATAGAGGGTGGAATCAACGGCAAGCATGGAAACATTGAGCCAATCACAGTCAGTGGTTAGGGCATGCGTATAAGGGTGGCGTGGTTCGATGTTTTTGTAGAGCATAAGCTTCGCCCAGCTAGGCCCGCAACTTCAGAATGAGTTAGATAATCAGGAGAGATAATCGGGGAAAAGATATTAAATTCTACAACTATATTTTATTCTCTAATTGTCAAATCAAGTGCACTTCTTTATTTAATTGGACTAATCAATACCTCAACAAGGAAATCTAATGGAACGTTTCAATTATTATTTTGTCGGTTTGACTTCTCATCGGTTCCAAGAAGGACGAATGCAACGTTAGTCAGTCGATAGCGAGGCCTTATGTGTACATAAATATTGTAGCATTAAAAGGGCCATAGATAGTCAATACAGTTTCACAACAGAAATACGGCATAAAGGATCCCGCGTACCTATAGTACACCACCCCGGATAAAAGAAGAACTATTTTCATTAATTATTCAACGTATCAAATCACCCAGGATAAACAATATTCGACAATACGATGCTGTCGCCACGAATTTCTACAGTCCATCACGCCTGCCATCCATTCACTATTGTTAAGCAACCATTCATTGATCACGAACAATAGGCATTCTCTTCGTTGTGGCTGAACTCTCTGGTAGCTACACACACTTTCAATGGTCTCCGTCCAACAGTGACGTGTGTGCATTCTGCTCGAGTCAGGGAGTTGTTTACGCAAAATGTTATACACACACACACACACCCGCACACACTCAGTAAATTTTGTACGTTTTGACTTAAACCACAAAGGTGGATTATCGGCACCCTGTGACCGAACAAAACTTGCTTAACCAATATAGTGTGTAACAGTAAATTTACTACAAAATATCGTCCCTTTAATGAGAAAAATAGATATTTAGATGAAGTTGGTAGATATATTGTTATTTATTTCAGGACATTTCTACTTAAAAGTTGCTCTGCAGTAAAAAAGTTCAAAATGGCGGAAAAGATGGTACAGGATGTGAGTAAAGACTTTTTCCACTGTTCAATTTGCATGGAACGGTATAAGAACCCGAAGATGCTGCCGTGCATTCATAGCTTCTGTCTACACTGCCTTGAGGCATGTTACGACGGATGTAACCGTCTAGGTCAGTTTTCTTGTCCAACCTGTCGCAGAAACGTCCAGCTAACAACTGCCGGTGTCAAAGGTTTGCCGAACAATTTCTATATCGTAAGCTTAATGGAGAGATTAGATTTTGAAGAAACTCTTAAGAAAACCAACGAGACGCCGGCAAAATGTGAGTTTTGTCAAAAGGAAATGGAACTTTTATTTTGTCTTGATTGTCGGATGCATTTGTGTCATCCTTGTGAGAAGGTTCATGGCCGTATGCCTGGCATGTCAGACCACACAATGATCGAAGCAGGAGAAGTAATAGATGACGAATACATCAAAACGGTGACCGCTAGCAGGGCACCTAAGTGTGACAAACATGTTCAAGAGAATCTTCGTTTCTACTGTAATCCATGTGGTAAGTTAGTCTGCAGAGACTGCACTATACTCACACACCAGGGACATGAATGTGTTGAAGCTAACACCAAATATGACGAAATGATAAAAGGCATGGAGGCTTGCCTGAAGGCCAGTGAAAACCAAACCAAAACCGCAAAACAACTCTCCGAAGATCTGAAAAACAAGAAAAGAACAATCGAGGAGAAATCAGCAAAAGCGATAAAGGAAATTGAAGATCGATTTGAAAAGATTGTCAAGAAACTGAAGGTTAATAAAGAACAACTTGCCAAGGAAGTAGAGAAAATTACAAAGGAATCATGCGATCGGATTGCAAAGAGCTCGGATGAAATCAGCAACTGGATGAAGGCGATGGAAACTTCTACAACAGTGACCAAGAAAATGCTAGAAGGGACTAACCAACGCGAGATTCTTGGGATGCAAAATGAATTAATTAAAGCGTTTGATAATCTTAAGAGTGAGTTACGTAACATAGAAGTAGCTGGTTTGAAGACGGTTCAAATTAGCTTCAGGCCGAAATCAATGACCGAGGGGAAGCCGAGTGGGAACTCGGATATCAGAGCGGGTGAAGAAAACATACTGGGGTACATTAACCATGATTCGACGTCTAAAGTGGATAAGCATGATCGACCATCAACAAGTCGGGTGCATCGAGAAAATGACAGAAAAGACGAAAGGAGCAACTCCTCTGGTACATCTAAGTCATTGAAATCAATAGCTTCTAATGCGGAAAGGTCTGCTCGAAGATCACCAAGTCGAACACATCGGCGATATGAATACGAAAGGTATGAAGTTGTTCCTCAAAATATATCACTATAGTTTAATGGGAGATATTTTAAATGCTAGCGTACCTATGGTAAATAATATACAGACGGAAAGGAAGAAAATTATTTTTCGGGTGTCATAAATAACTAAGCTAAGACTGAATAATTCAGGAGGAATAAAGATACATTTTAAAGTAGACAAACTTTGATGCTAGGAATATAACCGGTTTGTGAGGTGGTTGGGTGATATCCATTTCCAAAAAAAACGTCATTCTTTTTTGACAGAGGTAATAGACAAATCGTTTAAATGCACTCATACCACTATGATACCAGATAATGAATGTCTAAATTTGACGCAAATGTAGATGGCGACATCAATTAAGATGAATGACCACTTGAAGCCTAAGAAAAAATAATCTTTTTCGTGTACATATTAATGATGTTATTGTTCAAATACCTTTAAATGGATTTTTGTAAAGGAGGGAGAATCATAGCAGCAGGTGAGAGCGAAAAGTAGGGCGATCAATCACTGAAGGCATAAAAACATGTACCGTACTCTTTTTCGGGGACGAAGATGTTCATATCAATCTCCGTCTGGCAGTGGGGGGGGGGGATTTAAAGACGCAATTGCTGAATGTCTGTCAATGATTTATGGTCAAATATCCATTAAATAAGTTTCAATAAAATACCCGGACACAGGAGCAAATACCTGATGATACGGTGGCAATAACAGTAATGCTAAGGTAGTTGATGTTAGGTACATTACCTCTCTGGTTTGGTTATGTGTTTATGTAATGCATATACAACATGCCTTTAAAACTTGTTGTAGAAAATATTTTCTTCATTTTCCATTAAGTGAATTCTTTGTTTTATATGATTTCATTTTGACTTTGATTTTGACCAAATTAGTTTCATTATTCTTCGCGGTCATAAGTGTGTGATATGATGAACAATTGAACGGGGTCCAACAGAATATACATTTGCTATACATATAATGGATTACTATAGCAAATGGCCTGAAGTGTGTTTTACTTCGTCAGTAACTACAAGTACTGAAAAAGTATTGAAAATCACTATAACTCATTATTTACTATTTGTTCAGATACCGAAGGCCCAACTTCAATGGCAGGTATGTATGTTTCATATGACGGTTGTAATAAAAACATTGTATATCAATATTGGGAGGGTGGATCAGGGCCATCCGCGACAGGTATACGCGTTCTGTATCCACCATTATGTATGACGCGCATTTCATGAATAATAATAAGTGGGCGTGGCTTAATGTAATATTATTAAAACGTCAAAAACTGAGAAACTCCGCGAGTTAGAGAAGAACAGCTACAACACGAGCCTGCTTTTAATCTTGTATAAATGAAAACGAACCATAATGTTAACAATATATGTAGATAAATGTAGTAAACTATAAGATGTATGTAATCTCAGTATTTATTGTTGGGTTGTGTGGAAAATGTGCTACGTACATTATAGGTTACGTACTAATAACATTTTTCCCGTTCATTAATGCAGTTTTACTAATTTACGAAATGCAGCTATCAGTGTAGCTTTCATGGGTGTCTAGTTCCAGCGTAGTATTATTATTTGTACTTATTTATTGTTTATTTGTGTTATTTATGCACAACCATTACTAATTGCATTAATGTATGCATAAGCCATTTTCAAAATCAACAATTGTTGTATACCTGCCAGTGGTGAAGTTTTGTTTTATGGTTCATAACGTTAAAATATCAATTCTGTGGCCGCTTATAGTGTATAATATAATACAATCATTTGTATATTTGCAGGTCCCGAAGACCGATGTACCTTGGCAGGTACGTTTGTAACGCATCCTCCACATGTATATTTTAGGTGCATATGTAAGGCTGAATACCATTATACTTGGCATGTGGATGTTAGTTGGTGACAGATGCACTATCATATGTAAATATACGTTCGCAGTTCGCAGTGTATGATTCATACTTGATAATTATTAATGAGTGGGCGGGGCTTGTTGTTAATGCCCATAGGGCGATTCCATGAAAATGTGGACAATGTGCACACCAATTTAAAATAAACAATTAAACCATTTAAATGAATAAATATAGTAGAAACGAATCTAAAGTTCCTATCCTATCCTTCTTAATGCCGACTATTAGTGTGTAAGATCTTATAATTCATTTACTGTTTTTGTTTAGACCCCGAAGGACCATGAACATTGGCAGGTAAGTAAATATGTTATGACACAATGCTTGCCGATATATTCAAACTCTTGAGATAGTGTATCGATATCTTTCTCGATGGTTAATTACACCACGATATGAACATCTGTTCATTAGTTTTAGTACACATATTGTATTTGGTGGAAAGGAACTATATGATAAACTACTAAGTTATTACTATCATTCCCTATATCCTTTCATGAATGTCAGTTTACAAGTAGCAAAGTTACTGTTTCACATGGCTTCATTATGTACGTAGACCCAACTAATTGAAATTAAGTCTTAATCGCAGTTCTGTTTAATATTTTACCGAAACTAATCGATTGTTTTTTGTTCAGATACCGAAAGCCCATGAACTTTGTCAGGTATGTATATGTGTGATTTGCTTGTTGGTTCCTTGCTTTAAGCAAATTTGTATAGGCACAAATCTTCAAAGTGCTGTAACTCGGATTGTATGCAAACTTGCTATGTTGTTGGGTGGTTGTAAGTACATATGGGACCATGTGGGCCTCAAAAACACATTGGGGCTCAAATTTGTATGGGCCCAAGTTTTCAAAGTACTGTTACTCCGCAATTATAGGTCAGATTGTACGCAAACTTGTCGTATGTTGCTGTAAGGTGATAGCGGACACACGTGGACCCAAATATTTTTGGACCATGTTGGTATGTAGATGTTGGGTGACATAATATACGCTATTGAAATTTGGCTCATATGTGTATTTTTGGGGAGACCCAAATACTTATATTTATTTTTGTATATATTGTTTATTTTGTTGGATACAAAGTTTGTTTTTTAGGCCAATCTCTTTGGGCGCAAATTTGTGTGGGTCAAAATCTTCAAAGTGGGCCCCCAAAACATAGGCCTACAATACGTCTTTGAAATGTGCCCGTATGGCTCTTGAAGAATGAACCCTCCGTGTACCAACTCAGTTTCAGTCTGTGGAGCAGAGCAAATGACGCACACGTCTATACAGGGTTCACGCGAAGTAGAGAGTAGTAGCCCGGTGAACAGGCCGACAGGAAATTACAGAGACTGCTATCACGTGATCAACAACTTACGGATGCGGCGTCAGACCATTCTAGATTTCTGGTCGACCGTCGATCAAGTTTTGCTTCCTCTAAACTGCTTGGTACAGGAATGTTGCACTCAGTGGCGTAACTAGACATCTTCATCTGTGGGCTGAAGCGGGAGAAGGTATTGAGAGAGGGGGAAAACTTTGTGTTTGTGTGTGTGGCTTTGTTCAACTTAAAACGTCTAATATTTTATTTGGGGGAATCATTTTTTGTTGACTAATATTTTTATTCTGATACACAGTAATTTACCAGACTATTCGTCCCCTTGGACACGTAAGTATACGATTTTAATAAATATAATCTAGCTGGTCAAATAGACAGGGCAGGGCCCCTTACAGCCCTTCTTGTTAGTTACAACCCGTCCATGAATGGTTTTCATTGGTTGAGAAAAAGGCGACATATGGCGATCATGTAGTTTGTTTGTTATATTGTTATCTTCTTAATAAAAAATAAGGCATAACTTATAATTTAAAATTTTATTATTTTCTTTTAGCTTTAGCAGCCATGAGTCCTTCCTACTCCCCAACGTCATCCAAATATTCACGTAAGTATTCTAAAAATAGTAAGTATTTATAAATAAATTAACGGATTTTGATGTTGTTTAATAAATAGGCTTATTTTAATTCGTAAGATACAAAGACGATATATGGTAATCATTGTATGTAGTTTATTTGTATCTATACTTAAGCATAAGTAGTAAAGTAACCTCAAAGATTCTATTATTTTCTTTTAGCCACAAGTCCTTCCTACTCTCCTACATCACCTGGCTATGCACGTAAGTATTCTAAAACTAGCAATCTGTTACATAAATCAATTAATGGGGTTAATTTGATGATGTATAATAGCTAGACCTATTTTCATTGGTTCGTATGACACGGAGGCGATATCTGATGATGATCAGTATCTGTGTTGTTTATTTTAATTGATGTCTACTGATAGTTGATAGCTAGATGATAACTTGTAATTTAAGATGTAGTTTATTATTTTCGTTTAGCCACAAGTCCTTCCTACTCTCCTACATCACCTAGCTATTCACGTAAGTATTCTAAAAGTAGGGAATTGATGTGGTTTAATAAATATGCTTATTTTAATTCGTAAGATACAAAGACGATATATGCTATCATTGTATGTAGTTTATTCGTATCTATACTTAAGCATAAGTAGTAAAGTAACTTAAAATATTATATTATTTTCTTTTAGCATGTAGTCCTTCCTACACTCCTACATCACCTAGCTATGCACGTAAGTATTCTAAAACTAGCAATCGTTTACATAAATCAATTAATGGGGTTAATTTGATGATGTATAATAACTAGACCTATTTCCACGTATGACACGGAGGCGATATTTGACGATGATCAGTATTTATGTTGTTTATTGTAATTGATGTCTACTTACTACAAAATCAAGGTCAGTAATAGTAACGTAAGTTAAAAGATAGTCATCTTATATTTTAGCGACACGGGCTTTCTAATCCACCATACCTAGTTATTCACGTCTGAGTTTTAGCAATCTGTTACCTAAATAAAATTAATTTGTGGATTTTGATGTTTTATTATAATTAGGTTTTAGTTCGGTGTGTTGTTATTATATTTCTTTTAGCGACTAGTCCTAGCTACTTTCCTCCCTCATCGAGCTATTCTCTACTAACACAGACTCCGTCGTACCATGTAAGCAGTGGGTCCATGCCGGGGCCCTCCTCCTCTACCCCTGTGATAGTCAATCCCTGTGACTATAGCCAGGTAGAGTGGCAGACGATAGACATCGAGGTAAAGATCAAAGGAAACAACAAAGATGCTAATCTAATCTCTAAACATGGTGTTATAAAAGAAATATGGGTAAGCGTCCAAATATCTAAAGATTATTGTTAGATTAATCTATATTGGTTCTTTTCCTCTTAGCGGCTATTCTTTTCTATATATCTAGCTCATCGAGCTATTCTCCACAAATACATGACTGTGCATATGTCGTGGTGGTCAAGTATACCAGGCGGATGGTGATTGGTTGTATTTGAAATGACGTAGGTCTGTGACGTGTCACAACACCGGGTAGACGAGGACGTCAAACCCAATCTGGGCTACGTAACATGGGGTTTTGCCCTGTCAGTAATATATGATGAAAACTTCAAGCTACCCATATTAGAATTCGTCTTTATTTATTCAGTGGTGGGTAATAATCTACGGAGTTGCAGATCTATCCCATAAGTTTTGCCATTTCCTAGTTACTTCCTATTCTACCACCATTTTAGGAGAAAAACACAGACTATAATTTCAAACGGAAAATATTTTAGCGACATTTAGCAAGTACCATATACAGCCCGTATGGCTGTCTCAATAGTTTTCAAAGCAGGTTTCTGACCATGCGTCCAATAACAAAATAGCTCATTCCATTATGTACAGGTCATACTATATACACAGATAATATAGTAAATACATGTAATACTCTACCAATCACAATGTTTAACCGGGGAGTTGCTACTTCAACTAGGGAATTACTAGAAGGGCTAACATTTCCTGCCGATCGTACAAAAAGTATGACAAATTAAAGAGGCATAGTTCGCGCATATTCATCAATGGATCAATTCCGTATATACGTATAAGTCAGCAAAGAGGTATGTCAGCCTAAACAGATTAATCAACAAATTGATATGTCCACAATTATGCAATGTATCGACAACTTGATATATCAACAAATAGGTCAGCGAATAGTTGGTTAGCGATTGATAGATTGACAAATTGGTATGCCGGCAAATATATCCAAAAACTGATTTATCTTTATTTCAGGGATTAAGCTGTTCTGTATATCTATTGGATGAGGACAGGAATGTTGACGTACATACCGAACATCTTGAACCAGTCACACCGATAAAGAATGATAGGGTAAGATGAATTAAAATAACGAGTGCCAATCCAACCTCCCAAAACCAGAGGTTCACTAACACCAGTTTGTATAACGACCTTATCTGATTAGGATAAGATGCCTTTAAGGACGATAAGCGATCCCATCACAATCTAACCTCCCAAAACTAGAAGTTCATCCATAAAGACAGAAGTTCTGTCTAATTACTTTTACCAGCTTAGGGCAAGATGAATTAATATAATGTGTTAAAGTGACCAGGAAAAGAGATCCTATCACAATCTAACCTCTCAGAACCTGAGTTTTATTAACCTCATAAATACAATATAGTCCTTTTCTAAATGTTTGAGGTATAGCTTTGACAGTTATATACGGTTACATTTTGCTACTATGGCTACAAAGGTCGGGCCGTCTTCTGTGATAGCCTACTCCAATCTCATAGGTTGAGCAAGAAGCCAGAAGGCAGCCGGTTTTTGGTATGTCTCGGCCACCAATCGAACTCAGGCCTCCCAGCTGGAAAGCGGATGATGTAGCCAAAGAACTGACCAGTCGGTGCAATGCAATGCCACTAATTTTGCAAAACGTGGTATATCTATGTTTATTTGTGTGTCAAAGCAAGTACCCCTGCCATTTTCTACATTATTACATAGTAAATTACGTACGTTTATTAATATGTTTATTCTACTAATTAAACATTCATAGCTTTGACCTTTAACTTAAATGACATAAAATAATTATAGCAACTTTGTTTAATCGCTCAATATTAACGAAATAGTCAATACTTTGCAACAAGTATTTGCTCGTCAACTCATCTGATTGGCTGATTAGCTGTTGCCATAGGTTTAATTTACTTTACAATACATTTTCACCGTGATTGGTTTGTACATAATATGTCTCCATGAAATGTCTCGAAATTATTTTCACACCGGTTAAATCGTTTCATAAATGTATTATCATGTACAAAGGCGCCTAGATACATAACCTATTGTGTAATAAGACGAACAGTATTTGGACATCGGGATCTTCAAATTTTCAAATTTCTGGTTTTCTTTTAAACAGGTGAAAGTCATCTTAGGAGAAGACCGAGAGAGTACCGGAGTCCTGATCAACATCGACGGAGAAGACGGTATCGTGAAGATGGACTTGGGACAAGCAGACATTAAGATCCTATCGCTAAATTCACTCGCCAAACTTCACGAAAAATTATAATAACTGCAGAGAATATTTTTGCCAGAATTTCTTAGAACTTTGACCAAATGGTCTTTGGCTGATTCCATTCTTGCTTGTATTGATCATTATTCTCCATCGAAAGAACAATCGTTTTCTTCAAACTACGTATTTTAGGTGAACAATGGGATGTGCTCACCAAAAGATGGAGAATGCTTTAACTGCTTAGGTACCATTGTGACAGAAGCCGACGGAGCTCAAAAGACGCCCACTTCTGCAAACATCCACACAGGGTTCCACACGGGCTCGGTTACCCAGATATTTTAGCAAGCCGAAAAGGAGACGATCCATGGTCGAACAGCCTATGGATGCCATGTTTGGCCATGATATAGTTTAAAGATTGTGTGCTGACCGTAGATTCAGCGTTGTGCCGTAGCATCTACTTAGTACATGAAGAGTTAACAACAATGGACTCAAATTTACCACCGTAAAATTCTCTTAAATTGCACCAGTTTGTTATTAATTTTTGACCTGCACTTTTTTACAAAGAAAAAAAAAGGAATATATTTGTTTGACTGTATTCCCATAGCATGAAGATGAGGTTATGCAGAGCACCATTGGTTAAATCTAGCTGAGATAGATGGATATTTCCACTAATACGTGATATGATAGACAGTGATAAACCCTATGCATCACTAACATATAGCCTAACACATAAAATATATTAGAAAAGTGTAGCCTAAGCTTTTCAATGAGGATTTTTTTGCTTTTTTGCATGGAATCTCTGAACTTCTCGTATACTTTGTGCATTAGGCTAAAATCACTAACACATAAAGCACATAGGAAAAGATTAGCCTAAGCTTTTGCAATTTGTGACAGAATGTTCGGAAGATTCATTAATGCAATAACCTGACATTAATGTTGTGTCTGTTATGTTATGTATTGATAACGGCAATAGACAGAATTAAAAAAGGGCTGTAAAAGAAGCATGTATACAAACAGGATACCATGTAAGATTTCCATTTCAAAAGTTTTAAAACTACTTTAGATTTTTCAAATGTAATAAATAAGAGCATTCTATCTACATAGAAATATCACTTATGAAGTAATTAAGACAACTTGTTGTT